>JADLZN010006574.1:0-46163 GCA_018155175.1 Sinocyclocheilus anophthalmus | reverse complement strand
AGACAGATAGAGAGAGGAGAGAGAGAGAGAGAGGGCGAGAGAGAGCGCGAGAGAGAGCGCGAGAGATTTTTTTTTTAGCGCGCGGAGATGAGAGAGAGAGAGGAGAAGAGAGAGAAGAGAGAGAGGAGAGATGAGAGAGAAAGAGAGTGAGTGTGTGTAAGTGGGTGATGAGGAGAAGAGGGGGGGGGCGAGAGAGACAGAGAGTGAGGGTGTGTGTGTGTGAGGAGAGAGAGGCAGAGGAAAAAGAATAGGATTGAGATGGAAAGAAGCAAAGCGAGTCGTGCAGGTGACATATTCAGTGGAGTAGATGGAGGTCACATCCATAGGTGTCATTACTTCCTGTCATAGCCGATTATGTCCCGGCCACTTTATGGAATAGCTTATGACAAGTATATGTCTGATACAGACACAGAGACATCGCTGATGGTCAAGCAGAAGATTTCATTACATTTATGCATGTCATAATCAGTGGCTGTGAATGGTTGTGCTCCAGTCTAGCATTTTTCCATGGCTGTTCATCCGTTCAGTGAAACAACAGAACAAAATGTAAATAAATGTGTCAACTTCTGATATACATCCTCCACTGAGATGCAGCAGCAACTATTTTATTAATACTTGTAATGATATCAGTAATAATAATAACAATAATACAAATAAAATATTTCTGATGAACATGATTTATCTTTTTTGTTATTTTTTTTGTATCATCGTATTGTTAATAAAATGTTTCTATTAGTATGTTTTTTTTGTTAGTATCATATAGTAATTATTATTACCTATAATTTATTATTATTACATTCAGAATTTTAGATCTAAATGGTCACAAATGTACTTTCTTCTGTTTTGGCCAGCCTAGCTATCAAACACTGCTGAAGTTACATGTGGCTCAGATGAGAATGAACAGGTGTAAAATTATGAAAAAAAAAAAAACGTATCTATGCAAACATGTGTTACTTTTCCTGTGAACACCACTATTTCCTGTTGAACACAGTTTGTGTAATAACAGAGTGCTATTCTTTAGAGGACCCAAAAAGTTCTATCCGCAAACCCCAATATTAAAGAACATACAAACTGAATAAGTAGAAAAAAAAAAAGTAAATTCTAAAAATTATCAGCTTATCTTTTACTGGCAAAAAGGATTGCTCACTCAATCAGAACCAAAGATTGGCCAGGATGGTTTAATATGTGTCCAACAAAATAGTAAAGTTGACTAGCAAATTTAATAGCAGAAGGAATACTCACATACAGTATTTGAGAGATGCAACTTCTTGAAGAGTGAGCATTTATTGTTCAAAATAGTGAACTGCACAAATGTCATGTAATACCCTAAATATTCTGATTGTTCTTTTCCAAGAAATACAGCTTTGTTTAAATGATATTTTGAATATCATTTATTTTCCCCTAATAGAATCACAAACACTAGCACTTACAGGGTGATACTTTATTTGGTATCCTTTGAATATTTTTTTGTGTTATCAGCTCCATCAATCACAGTTTTCTGAAACCTTAGCAGACAGATGATCAGGTTTGCCTTAATTAGTCACAGAGAAAAACCCATTGTCAAAGTGTGGTGTCCTGCAGATGTGTGACTTTGAGATGAGATATTTCCTAGTGTTTGGAGCACAGAATATGTTTAGAAAAAGAGCACGCAGCAGTAAAGCTCATGTGCTTGGCTCCTCCACAGAATTCCCTCCTGTTTTAACTCATGCTCCATCCGAATACTGAAACCGAGTCCACCTGCATAATGTTGCTACAAATCCACTCCTGTGGCATCATCTGCCATCCGTTCTCTGTAGAGCAAAACATAGGCATTCAAAAAGTAAAAACCCAATTCATTTTGGCCACAGTAATTAGATTATACATAATATATATAATATATAGCTTTCAGAACAGAATATATGTGCTCAGAGGTTGAAGAGATGCTGTTTCTGTAGAAGCCATGTACACAATTCAGAGTCTGAGCAATTGCATTAATTGGAAACCATGGAAGATAACCAAAGTCCCGGTGAAGAACTAACCATAATCCACAAATTAGAAAAGTATTTAATTCTAAATATTTTGCCAATGGTTTCTATTCATGAATCAGTGGTTCTAAGTCATATTGTACTCTCATTTGATCGTCTTAATCAAAGCAGTGCTTTATGGGATGCATAGTTAATTGCTTCATATAAGTAAACAGTCTTGTCTTTTTTCTTCAATTCAAAGTTGATGATGTTGTGATTCATTTTGGAGCTGATTGATTTTGATTCAAAGTGATTTTTAACTTCAGTCAGTCTTTTAACTGACGTTGAAGGCTGCTAAAAGTGGACTGCTGCGCTCTAGTGTGCCAAGAAAATATGTTAAATAACAATCCTGATTTAATGAAAATATAACTTTCTGTTGGTACAGATTGGTAATAGTTAAAATGTCCATGTCTATGTCAGAAGGAACTTTTTGTTGTTGTTGTTGTTGTTGGAAATGAACCCTGAGGAAATAAGGTATTCTTATGTAGTTTCATTAGTATATACTGCTGATCAAATAAGTCATTTGCATAATAATTAATTTGCATTCCTCTATTAAGCTCGTTTTTATCCACCCATATTCAGTATTCAATATCTTGGCTTGCCTCTATGAATGAAATAACAAGTTAAAGATCATGGCCAATCATAACAAAGGTCATTTGCATATATAAGTCTTAAAGGTACAGTAGCACAGTGTTAAAAGTGACACAATAAAGTGACACCTAATCAAAAGTTGTCTTGTCTTTTGTAAATCTTTTTAACCGACAAGAATTTTGGTTAATGTTGGCTAAGATTGACAAATCACTTGGTTTATATTTCTGATGTTAAACATCAGATTTGATTTGCTGCATTGCACAGTATTTTAGCGTTAAATGTGGAGAGACTAGTTGTGTGCCTGGTTAGGGTACTGTTTAAAGGTCAGAGCGAGGACTTTTAAAACGTTTTTTGTGGTAAAGAAGCTTCGAATTTCAGGGAAAAAATATGTCTTCTTTATGCAAAAATAACAGATATGAATGGGTGTATAGGGATTGGTCACACTTAGTTTGGGGACCAGTTCTTTTTTTTTTTTTTTTTTTTTTTTTTTTTTCTTTTTTTTTTTTTTTTTTTTTTTTTTTTTTTTTTTTTTTTTTTCTTTTTTTTTTTTTTTTTTTCTTTTTTTTTTTTTTTTTTTTTTTTTTTTTTTCGATTAACTAATATAAATATGACGTTGGCCTCAGTAAATTCCTAATTTGCTGTTTAATAGTTAGTAAGGTAGTTGTTAATTTTAGGTATTGGGTAGGATTAGGGATCTAAAATATGGTCATGCACAATAAGGCTTTGATATGTGCTTTATAAGTACTAATAACAGCCAATATACTTGTGATATGCCTGCTAATAAGCAACTTGTTAATAGTGAGAACTGGTCCCTAAAATAAAGTGTTACAAGGACTTTTTATACTTTTAAAATTCATAGTTTGCAACCAAACGAATGAATGAAATGAATAGCTTCTGCTAACCAGCTTCACATTTTGTGTCAGCATGAACTGAGCTGTGTTTTCAGCACTTGAAACATTTATATCTGTTATTTTTGTTTTTCTTCCCTGATTTCTTCGGTTGCTCTGGCAATGGTGAAGGATGGAGAGCACGACAAAACACAGATGGTAAATAAATTCACCTTCAATAATGCTTTTGCTTCCAGTTTCATTCGCCCCACAATGCACCTGTGTTAAAATGCTTTTTGTCTTTAGTAATAATTCATAGCAGTAACACAAATTCAATGAAGTTCAATCATCGGAGCTGGAAAAAGAAATTACCCACAAACACTGTCAGAAATTAACTATTTTTCTTGAGGGGCAGTATTGCCAGCTGGTCTTGATTTTCAAGGGCATTTACAGTACCTTTATTAGGGCATGAAATTAATTTTACATTTTTAATTTATATGTTTTTTTGTTATTTCTTTTAAAACATAAATATATATTTCTATCAGTTAAAACTATATAAAATCAGTATATTTTTAATAATAAAATATTACATGTATGAAAAATTATGGCAATTATTGATAAAAGCCAATTCAGCATCAGATTGAAGTAGCTGAAAATAATGTATATCATAAATAATAACATATCATAACACAATAAACACTGCTAAAATGTGAAATAATTGACAGGTCCATGTATTAGATTATAGCAATAGCCTATAACTAACCTTATGTCTTTTTCAGAGCTGATTTTTTTAAATCACCATATAAAACCAATCCCAACAGTACTTTCCTCTGAATTAGTAAATGTTTTCGTCACTTTAGTTTGGGGACCAATTCTAACTAACTATTAACTATGACTTTTGCCTCAATACACTTCTAATTTGCTGCTTATTAATAGTAAGGTAGTTGTTAAGTTTAGGTATGGGGTGGATTAAGGGATTTAAAATATGATTATGCATAATAAGCCATTAATATGTGCTTTATAAGTATTATTAAACAGCCAATATACTAGTAATATGCATACTAAAAACAATAGTAATAGTGAGAACTGGTCCATAAGCTAAAGTGTTTCCAATCATTTATATATTTGTAGGATATTTTTGTCACTTACGGTGTCATTTTTCATCCAAAGTTAATTTCTGACCCTCTCCACAAGCATGTTAACTGCATTAGTTATTAGTCACTACTAGTTTGCATTCTGATAATCATTATAGTTGCACTTTGCTTGATTTTGCTTGCGCCACAGTTAGTACCTCTGAGTTGCTGTATGACTGCATTCGTATTGATGGGTTTTGTTGATGTGTCTTTACCTAATGGGAAGACACATGAGTCAGAGTGCTTCAAGCCAGCTAAACATGTTAGAGCGTGACATTGTTTTATTCGAACCTTTAATGAAAAGAAATGGCTTGGAGTGGTGGGCAGTATTTTCACATGAAGTATGAGATCACGCTGTTCTCACTGCAAGTGAATTTTCTGATATTTCAAGGTGGTAATAGCCAGAGCAACATATTACTTTAAACATAAATCTAACAAATTATAGTTTTATGGGTTAAAAAATTAAAATAAATTTAATTGAAGATATATTATCCGAAGTTTTCTCCAGCTTCTCTGTGTAAGTTTGATGTAAATGCAATTGTCATTACCTGAATGCAGTTCCACACTATCAGTTTTTGCTTCTGGGAACATTAGTTCCCTATCGATACTTCACTCGAAGCCTTTTCAATAATGCAGTGTGCTTGGGCGCTGCCCACGCTGAAACTGCACTCACTGAGACTGAATGTCCTCATTGCGAGGATATGAGTCTTGCCTCTCTGCGCTCGCGGTTAGCTTTCTTTTCAGAAAGTGACTCTGCCCCCCGCGCCCTCCTGCTTCCTTCCTCCCAGAAACCCGTGAGAAAAAAGCAGCGGGAACTCGGCGCTCAGAGACAAGTTAGCCCACACCGGCTGAGCCCCGCGTGCCTCACTCTCTCTTCATAGAGAGGTTTCTATTTATCGTCTCATGACCCCACCCCCCTGCCGTCTGCACAGCCCAGCGTAACCAGCACAGGCATGGATGCCTAACTGTTCCGCGTCCTGTCTAAAGCTGTGAAGGAGCTGGGTTTGGAGTAGTCTCCGCCAGAGGAGCCCACCCGCAGCCGCCTGGACGAATAGTTCTTGCCGGGGCGCCGTCAAGCCCCTCATCAACGGGCTTCACCATTCTTCCCAGAGGTCCATGACGAGATCACCAGATCTTGGCGCGCCCCCTACTCGGCCCACCTACGTGCCTCTTCTTCGTCCGCCCTCACATCGGTCGACGGCACCAAAGAAATAGGGTACGACAGACTGCCTCCCCTGGATGAGTCAATGGCCGCGCATCTTTGCCTGCCCACGGCCATCGGTTGGAAAGCAAAGGCCGCCCACCTGTCCAAGCCATGTAGGATGACTTCAGCTCTTGCTGGACAAGCCTATTTGTCAGCTGGACAAGTGGCCTTGGCGCTTCACTCCAGGTCTTTCAGGCCAAACTCCAGCCCAGACCCCGCAACTTTTAAATGATGACGGCTCAGGCGATTGGCAGGTACATGGCCATTCTAGTGGTGCTCAAGCGCCACCTATGGTTGACCCTTACGGAGATCAAGGATGCGGATAAGTTCCCCTTTCTCGACTCCCCGGTCTCCCCCACCGGCCTGTTTGGACCTGCGGTTAAGGGTTTTGCTGAACACTTCACCACCGCGCAGAAGGCAATGCGACACTTCTTGCCAAAGCGCTCCAGTTCTGCAGCTGCTGCCAGTCGCCCCAAGACGGCGCCGACTCAGCAGCCCGTGAAGCCCGCACCTCCAGCTGCTCAATCAGCTTCTAAGCTTGAGCCCCGTCATCGCTCCTGCTCGACCAGACGCTATCCATTCCCTAAGCGCCAGGGACCCCGGCCCAAGATAGTGCTGGACCCAGCGCCTCAGGCGTCTTCCTGATCTGCGGGACAGAAAGAGGAAGGGGCCAAGTCTCGCTACAGCCAGACCACCCCCCCCAGGCAACCTCTGTCGTGCCTTCAAGCACCCCGTTCAGTTCAGGGTGCTGACGGCCTGTCACTCGAACCAATCCAACCCCTCGCCACACGGGCCGAGGCCTGGCAAGCCATCCCTGGAGTGTCAGACTGGGTTTGTGGGATAATAAACCAAGGTTATACACTTCAATTCTTTCAAAAAATTTCAGCAGCGTGGTTTCCACCTCGGTTCAGAGCAAGGACGCAGATGTCCTGATGAATTTGCTGGCGAAAGAAGCAGTAGAAATGGTTCCCCCGGCTCAGAGCAAGTCAGCCTTCTACAGCTGATACTTCCTCATCCCCAAAAAGGATGGCAGCCTAAGACCCATTCTCGAACTCCGACAGATAGCCCCCCCACCACAGACGATTCTTGAGATTCGCCTTTGAGGGAGTGGCTTTCCCGGTCATTCCCGGTGACGTTCATTCCCTTTTGACTGTCCCTAGCTCCTTGCACTTTTACGAAGTGCATGGATGCGGCTCTTTCCCCGTTGAGGTAGATGGGAATCCGCATTCTGAATTACCTCGACGACTGGCTCATTCTGGCCCAGTCGGAGGATGAGCTGCTATCTCACAGATCCTTCCTCCTCAGCCACTTAGAATGCCTGGGACTCGGGGTCAATTTTGCCAAGAGTGTGCTGTCCCCAAGCCAATGGATATCGTTCCTGGGAAAAGTTCTCGACTCCGAAAGAGCAGGAACTCAGACGGAACAGCTCTTTGTTTGCGTCGGTGGCCGCATCAACGGGTCTCCAGTCACGAAGCAGAGACTTTCCAAAAGGATAATTGATGCTTTGCGCTAGCGTACTCTTCTTTGGGCCTACAATGCCCCATGGGAGTAAGAGCCCACTCAACTAGAGGCGTTGCCTCTTCCTGGGCTTGGTGTCCATTGCAGAGATTTGTGCGGCGGCCGGCTGGGCCTCGCCATCCACATTTACACACTTACAGGCCTGGGTCCTTTCTGCATAACGGGCTCACTCTTGTCATATGACAAAACCAGTGTTTTCTGGCGTTTGCCGCCTTTCTGTATGTGCTTGGCCCTCACTGAGTTCCGAGGCTGTACAAAAATTATCTTGGGACGATTACTCAAGGCCGAGCCGACCTCTAGGAGTTCGGCTCTATTGCTTCCTGCGGGATTTTCCTGCAAAATACTTGGTCACTTTGGGACCCTTTCTGGTGCCTACGGCAAGTTCAAGTATTAGTCGTTCCTCTAGCATAGCACGGCGGGATTGTACTGGTTCCCCATAGTGTCTTAAGCAAGTACGAGTGAAGTATCGATAGGGAACATACTCGGTTACTAACGTAACCTCGGTTCCCTGAGATATGGGAACGAGTACTGCATTGCTAGCTGTGCTATGTGGCTGCATGACTCAGTCGTCGCTTCAGTCTAAGTAAACCTGAGAATCCTGTGGAGAGCGCCCGCTTATATAGCCAGATGCCCCACATATTATGGCGGGCTCTGGCGGGCTTTGTGCAGCTCTGCTGCCGAGCCATTGGTTCATTTTTAATTCACTGCACAAACCAATGGCCGTGCAGTTACACTGCATTATTGAAAAGGCTTCAGTCATCAGAGAGAAAGGAAAAAAAGTTTCCATAGATCTCTTAAGCAAAACGCCAGAGAGTCACTCGTCCCGCTATTCAGGGGGGGAACTGAGGTTACATTAGTAACTGAGTAAGTTTGTTATTTTAAATAAAATGTAAAAACATAACACTGTAAAGAGAAGATTCTTTATAGCTTTTTTATTAGATTTTCAAACAAAAACCTCCTGGCAGTGTTTTTGGTTACTGAAAAATAGAACAAAGAAAACCTGCTTTTAGCTGCACTGAATACTGTATTTGGCTATTGGATGCAAAATGAACAATTCTGCAAGTTGGGTCTCTACAGACTGTTGGATGGCATGTTATCCACACCAAATGGAGAAATCCATAAAAGTCTTTGGCTGAGTGGTTGGCAGTCGACTGGTTGAGGTGTCGTTTGATTATTCATCTGTTTTGGCTTAATATTCTGTACTAATTCCAAACATTTCTGGCTTGGAAAAGCTTTTCTGAAGTTATGGATTCTCTCGACTAGGAATGAATAAAGATGCGATGGTTCTGCTGGCATGATATGTACAGCATAGAGCTGGAGTGATGCTGTAGTTCACCCAAAATAAAACTGATAAATACACACACACACCAAAAGAAAAAAGAAATAATATATATATTTTTTTTTTTTTAGCAGCAAGTTTTGAAATGTGTTTTTTTGAATAATATCTTTGTCACAAAGCCTGCATGAGTTGATCCAAAATTATTTGATGCTAAAAATTCAACTTTGAAATCATTAAAACAAGTTTTTTTTATTGATCAGGTTTCAATTTCCATACTGTTACATATTCATATTTGATTATTCTATTGTCAACATTGAATTTTAAAGTGATGTGATTCAAGACTTACTACTTTGGAAAGACCATCATATCAGGCTCAAGCCAGCTTTAGTTAGTTTTACATTTACCTTTTACCTTTAAAACATTGGTAACCTAAATCAGTTTGTTACATTGCCTGACTCTTGGTGATAATACAGTCTACTAGAGCTGCCCCCTAATAGTCGACTAACCATTAGTCGACCAGAAGAGGCTTGGTCGACCAAAATTTTATTAGTCGCTTAGTCACAGAAAAAAAAAAAATAAAACCACATTGGTGTGAAGTCCGCAGATCGTTAGCGGCGGATCATGGGTCGACATCGGGCAGGGAATCCAAACGTCGCCTTCATTCATTGTCTCAAATATGGACTTATCATATGAAATATGTAGTAGCATCACTTTAAAGGGGCCTGCTAATCTGATGTAATCTAGAAAATGTGCATTATTAGGGTGTGTGGCTGTGTAAGCTGAACAGTAGCGTGCTCACTGCAGGACAGATGGAGGCGCCGGTACGGTCACTTGCTCTTAAAATACTATCATACAGATAAGAGTAATACATCTTTCAAATCTGTAAAGTCTATGTTTATTTGTGTGCACTCACAATAACAACAAAACATGGCACTTTTGTAAAATAATGAATGCAAACAGGATGCGCTTTCTGGCGTCTCCACCTCTGTGAACTTGAGCGCGAAACTCAGAGTATATCTTTGCCTTACAGACATTAAAATATATATCTGTAGAGAGTGAAATCTGTAGAGAGTCTACTTTCAAATAAACCAATTCTAATGGAAAACAAATATTCTCAGATTATGTAATCCGTATGAAACATGCATACAGGCGCATCACTACTGCGGAGATGATAAGTCAGTGTCGCCGACTTAATCTCTTAAACTGAGAACAAAGAAAGCACTAGTTTATCAGTGAATTAATAAAATGTTAAGGGGTCATATATGCGATTTCAAATGTTCTTTCTCTTTGGAATGTACAAGATCTTGGTGCAATCAAAGAAGATCTGTAAAGTTGCAAAGGATAAAGTCTCAAATCCAAAGAGATATCATTTATAAAAGTTAAGAGTCAGCCACACTTACCTAAAACGGCTCGTTTTAACACGCCCCCACATGTCTATGTCACTGAGTGGGAAGATTTGCATAACGCCGCCCCCAAATGTTCACGCAAAGAAAGAAGGCGGTAACTTTCATTCTCGCCGTAGTATTGTTGTTGCCGCCGCCGCCATGCGTGAAGGCGCTGTGTGTTTCGTTGTAAAAAAAAAAAACTACTTTGTTTGGCCTTCCAAAAAAAGGACGATATCCGCTTCGTCATGCCTGGAGCTGATCTGTGCTGGTCGATGAGGAAATACATCAACTTAGTGCTGAGGATCGCCGGATCGGCTTTCAACGTGGACAAAGCGGAGTCCAGCACGGGGTCATCACATGTGGTTGCCACAAGCCAGTCCGGACGCTGTCCGTGCGAATGCCAGCCAGCCGTCACGCCCGCCCGCCTCTGTAACTCACGCCGGAAGCTGCATACTCTAGGCCGCCGGCTCACTCTAGCCCTTGGCCTCTGCTCACTCTAGGCCGCCGTGTGTGATGTTGTGTGTTTCGTTGTGAAAGCGAAACACTTTGTTTGGCCTTCCAAAAGAGGACACACATAGAAATCAGTGGTTAAGTTGTATTTAACAACAATGTTCCAGAACAGTTCAACTCAAATATTCAGATATGTGCAGCACATTTTATGGGAGGACTGTTTCCTGATCCTGGAAGAATAGACTACAATGCCAGCTGTTCTGACTCACAGACTGTAAGTACGTTTTTCATATTTAAAGAATTTGTCACTGACGATTCAAAACGCAAAAGTTTTGAGCAGTGTAGAGTAGCACTTGTGTGTCATTTCTCCGATCACAAATGCAGACATGGTTTTATGGTACGCTCCGGCCAGACAGGGCATCACAATATAGTAAGGGACGTAACATTTCCGTCACAAACTTGAGGAATTCGGCCAATCACAACACACTGGATACCTGGCCAATCAGAGCACACCTCGCTTTTCAGACCGATGAGCTTTGTAAAAATCGACGCCTTTCAGAAAAGCAGGGCATAGAGGAGAAACAGTAATGTACAGTATGTGGAAAATAATGTGTTTTTTTAACCTTAAACTGCATAAACACATTTCATGACACCAAATACACAAAATAATGTTCTTTTTAGCATCATCAAATGACCCCTTTAAGTAGCCGGCTACTGTTTTACCCTGAGAATTCATAATCATTACTTCTGCCGCTGTGCTGTGGCAAGCTTTATGTGTGTGCTTGAGCGCTTATTAGGCAATGTAGGCGATTAAAGGCGCATTATTATGGTTTAAATAGTTTATTAATAAACGTGTGATTAGTCGACTAATGCTTCAAATGGACGACTACTAGTCGACCAGAAAAATCTTTAGTCGAGGGCAGCCCTACAGTCTACTAACACAGTAGTATATGGATTCAGTTGTCACTTTACCGCTGTAATTTCATCTCTGTCTGGGTTTTTGGGGGTGTGATGCTGTACCCCAAAACATCAGAGGTGCTTATTGTAAGTTTAAATCCTTTAAAATGTTTGACCATGAAGCTGTGAGTAATACCTGTATTTCTTCCAGGGCAGCACAACTATCTCTGCGCAGGAAGGAACGATTGCATCATCGACAAGATAAGACGGAAAAACTGCCCAGCATGCCGCTTTCGCAAGTGTCTTCAGGCCGGCATGAACTTGGAAGGTGAGGATGCTCAGATAGATTGACGAGCGGTTTACTTGAGTGATTTATATGACCTTTATGTGCCACTGCACAGGGTCGCAAAACAGTGAGCAATTAAGAATGACAATCGAGAGGAATTCGACTTTCCAAAAATAATCTTTGTGCAGATTTTTCCTTCATGCACAAAAGATGAAGGAAGGAATAAAATGGCCAAAAGCTTTAAGAACCTGCAGCAGTGCCTCAATGACAGCGTGCTGATGTACTTCACAGTTATTGGACAGAATTTGTCCATCTCTGTGGAAGGCTTTACAATTGTCTCACCCGATTGTGGATGATTTATTTGCGTGAATCACCAAACGGGGGAAAAAAAGACCTTGATGCAGTAGCTGCAAACTAAATCTGGGGATCTACCAGAGAGGCTTTTAGTTGCCATAGAAACATTTATGGCAGAACATTTTAAAAGTGGGAGAGAATGACATTGGGTTTGATGGTAAGCTCTCAATCAGCAGAACAGCGGAGTGATTTTACGAGAGAAAACCTTCAAGAGGCATTTACCCATCAAAACTCATGGCATGCATGTCTTTGTAAGCTCCATTTGTACAGTATCTGTGCCGAAATTCAAAAGATTCCTACAAGAAAGGACACTGGAATATTCCTTTATTTAAGATTTAAAATCAGTGTGAGCGGGAATATACCTTATACATGGATTGCCTTTAATATCCACCTTTTTCCTGAGTAACCGATGAGTGACGCCATGATGGATTCTAACTTCCGTTTGAGTGCTCTCGTCTTCCGGTCTCCATAGAAATCCATGTTAAAACAGGGTAAAAAAAAATAAATAACTGAATTGAAACTTATCCAATTTAACTAAATATAAATATGTGCAGAGGGTTAAGCTGTGCTGTTGTTGGCTGCCACAGTAACGGCAATAAGCTATTCCTGTAAAGTACTTTAAAGTTTCTCCGCGTTTTCCACATTGCGGAAATCATAGGGCCCTGGGTAAAACAAGGCACAGGTGTGACTAAATAAATAAACTAATGAGTAAATATGGTAACCAAAAAGAAGTGGGAACAAGGAACAATAAAACAGGAACAACGTGGTACAAAATAAAAGTTCAAGAAACAGAACATAACCATAACAATATCGTCGTATTATAATATTATAAATCTTTACCCTGGAAATTATGTTTAAAAACCTTGAAAAAAGGTGCCGTACAGAATGGTTGGTCCTTTAGCGGGCGAGGCGTATAAATGCAGGTTACTTGCAAAGGAACATTGTTAGGCACTGCTGACATTTGACAACGTTCACCAGATATCTCATCTGTTGAGCAAAAAAACTATCTCAGAATCAGAATCAGAAAGAGCTTTATTGCCAAGTATGTTTGCACATACAAGGAATTTGTTATAGTGTCACAAGCTTCCAGTACACGGAGACAACAACAACACACAGATAATAAAAATAAGATGTCAACAAAATGTACCTACATTTAGGATCTACCTAAATCCTAGTACATCCCTGCAACTTTTTTATTTTATTCTATTCCTATTCTATCTATAGCACACCTGTACATACAATTTAGCTATAGATAGAATAGGAATAGAATAAAATAAAATACATTTGTAGGGATGTACTAGGATTTAGGGTGATACATAAGTATAAGGTTATTGCACATACTTTAATCTCTGGGCCATATTTAAATCCTTTAAATCGTCTGAGCTGTTGAAAAACAGTCAAAAACAAAAAATCTCTTTTAACAACTCCGCTCAGATGGTTGCAATTCTGAATAATCCATTACTGATTTAGCTCATTAGTTATGGCTACAAGCCTTCTCTTTATTTACAGATGTGATGTGACAATGCAAAAATTAATTTTGTGAAGCTTCAACCGCTCAAATATAGATCATTATAAGGCAAAGTAACAGTTTTTTTTTTGTTTGTTTGTTTACAATAAAGCATTGTACTGAAAACTAAAAAAAAATAGTCAATGTGCTTTATGGTTACAATCAAAACTGGATGTACATAATACTTTTGATATCTGCTTACAATGATTTGCAACAAACGTATTTTAATATCATCGGAATACTCGCACATTGCCCAAAACACTGCAAATATTCCTCATTTAGCATGCCTTATAAAAACACACAGGCTTTATTTTTTTTACTATATAATATATATATAATTTCAATGTTACTGCCCTACTTCAAACCTTCTCTCAGGTTGAGAGAACCTTTTCTTCTTTTCGTTTATTTGCCTAAATATGGATGCTCTAAGTTAGGTAGCTTTTGTTGTCTTCTTTATGCGCGCTAAAGGAGGACAGGTAGCTCCTAATTATTTTCTAGTCGCTGGAGTGCACACTGGTGAATAGAAGGTGTAACAATGAGCAGAGACAAATAATGTTGTTTTTTATTTAGATGATTTGTTATAGTGTTTAAGTGAATATGAATTATGGTTATTAATTTTATTTATGATGTTCTAAATGCGATGTGAATTCATCTAATTTAGTTAGTTAAGTCATTTGAATGTATTTGTGTGTGAGTGACCCTTTGTCATTTGTTAATGGTTCGGTCCCGGTAATATACAGGGCGGTGGGGTTTTTTTTTTTGTTTTTTGGGAGAGGGTCCCAACTGTTAACATCTGAGCCCTGGAACTCCAATTTTTCTTTTGTTTATTTGTGCAGTTTTCTTTATTTTCCTCTATGTATGGCCAAGTGTATGTTTAAAAAAAAATGGGAAACCTTTAAAGAATTTAACTTTTGCAAATCATGCTTACTGCGTTTATTGGAGGAATCCTGACAAGCTGATTTGAAATTTTGAAAATGCTACTTGAAAGTTTCAACTCTTGCCATTTTTGCTTTTTTGAAGATGCGAGCATTTTTCAACAATGGTTGAAACTAACATGAATACAAAGATCATATTTCTCACAACTTGGCAGATATGCTTTAAACTAGACTTTCAACAGATTTCCTTTCTATTCATCTTTGACATCCTTCTCACTGACTCGTTTACAAAATCTGTGCAGCAACAGAAGCTATGAGGATTCATTTCCCAAAGATTGTATCAAGATTCAAAAGATTCAAGTGTATTTAGTCATGCAAGAATTAAGTAACTATTCACCGATCTGCCTTGTTTTCAAGATTCAGATGAAATGACTAATCATTGAATTATAAAAATAATCACATTTCTCCCCTTCATCTTAGCTCGGAAATACAAGAAACTGATGCGATTACGGGGTCATTCGTCCTCAAGTGAGCAGGCCCCGCCTCTGCCTGATGAGCGCATGTGTTCGCTGGTGCCCAAAGCCATGCCCCAGCTGGTGCCCACCATGCTGTCCCTGCTCAAAGCCATTGAGCCTGAGATCATTTACGCGGGCTACGACAGCACCATCCCAGACACCTCCACCCGCCTCATGACGACACTTAACCGTCTAGGAGGCCGCCAGGTCGTCTCTGCCGTCAAGTGGGCCAAAGCTCTTCCCGGTGAGTTCTCAATATTAGCTGATATACAGTTAATCATTACACGACCATTTGTTTTGTTTTGAATCATTATTTTCCAATTTATCCCTGTAACACCGTGTCTTAACCGACTGGAACAATATACAAACTGTGCGACAGTAGATAATCTCAGATGATTATATGCTTTATTCAAAGTTAAATGTGAGTCAGTCTAATGTGAGTTTGAATATCATTTTTTTGATATTTGTGACCTTATAGCCATACTGAAAGCAACCATAGATTGTTTACCTCAGATCTTGAAAATAAATTAAAGCAAAGATATGTTAAATCTGTGAACTCAATGCGAACCAACAAGTGTATTCCATAACAAAGATGGTATCTCAGTATGTACATTTAATAATGTTAAAAAGGTTTAAAGGAGACATATTATGCCCCTTTTTACAATATGTAATATAAGTCTCTGGTGTAAGACTGTTCTTCATATTTTGAACTATGATGCTTTTGTAGGACTCTTGAGATGGTGTTTAAGTGTTAATGTCTGTCACATTAAGGCTTCAGAAACCTGCACCTGGATGACCAGATGACGCTCCTGCAGTGCTCCTGGCTCTTCCTCATGTCCTTTGGCTTGGGCTGGAGGTCCTACCAGCAGTGTAATGGAGGCATGCTGTGTTTCGCTCCAGACCTCGTCATCAATGAGTGAGTCCACCTTTACTACCCACGATTGGAATGTTTTGGCTTCCGGTGACAGATGATGTGGTTTTTAAGCTTGTGTCTAGTCGTAGTAAAATGTTGCGTAAACTAAAAGGCAGTCAAATGGGCATTCATTCAAAACCCAAAGTCTCCTTTTCAAAAAATGGAAAACATTTGCTGGATTAGTCTGGTGTGTTGGTGTATCGTCTTTTATTTTACATTGTGTTAATGTTCATTTACATGGTGTGTGATAACATTATAAAACGTTTATTTAAACTAGATGCAAAGTAGAAAAGGCTTTATGTTTAAGGCTGAAAACCCCCAGATATTTAGTATAAGTGAATGCATTATATTGAATATTATAGACATTATATATAACATCCAAAGGCTATTTAATAATTCAGAATTATCTATTCATTAAATATTAATTTCCGTTACAAGATGCAGTATTGATATTAATGTATTATAATAGTTGGATATAATAATTTAACAAGTGAATTTACAATTTGCATTACTAAAATAGTATTTAAGTTACAACAACTCTTACAATTTTGTATAATATTTACAAATATATTGTACAACTGTACATTGTAAAAGCAATTCAATTATGCATACATTGTTCGGTGGAATATTGTAAGTCTATTACAAATGAATCAGTGCTGCTTTTGTAAATACCTAAGGAATACCAAACAATGGCCAAAATGCATTTTCACCATTTTTGAAGGAAAAGTTGCGGCTTCTCTGCCGTCTCATGAATTACAGATGTTTTGTATTATTTGGTATTATGTATTACATGCAGTGTTATGTGAGAAATGACCACTTGTGGATGATGGAACAATTAATGCACAACTAGAAAATGTAAATACTACATGAATTTTCAGTCATTTTTGAATTTTGACTGCAGTATAGACCTTGCATTTGTCAGTTTGGAAATTACAACCACATACTCTTTTCTTTCAATATATCATCCATCATCAATAAATGCTAAACTAAAATGGAAAACGTGACATGGCAAAGTCTTTTTTATAAATTTACATTTATACATTTAATTAAATAGGTAGCTATAATTCATTGTGTTGCACGTTTGCTCGTGCAAATCATGTAAAAACTTTTTTTTTTCATCGTCAATAAATACAGTTAAAACTGGATAATTTCGTGGGCATGTTGCTGTATGTCCATGTCAACAATAATTTTGTCAGATGTTAAGTTTCTTCTGTCGGCCATGATATATGGCCTGTTTTCTCTCTCTCTCTCTCAATTTTTTTTGTGCTGTGAAATGCTTGCAGAATAAGAATGTTTCTCTGTGTGTGTTATAGGGAGAGGATGAAACTACCCTACATGAGTGACCAGTGTAACCAGATGCTGAAGATCTCCAATGAGCTGGTCAGGCTGCAGGTGTCCTACGACGAGTATCTCTGCATGAAAGTGCTCCTGCTCCTCAGCACAGGTAACAGCAGTCAGCACAATTCATAAGCATGTTGCGTACAGGAAGTGTGCATGTACAGTGACCTCAAAAAGCATGTATTTTAAAGGAGACTGCACAAACATTTCAGCAAATGAAAATAATAATAATAATAAAAAATAATGGTTTGTTAAGGACCAATTCTCACTATTAACTAGTTGCTTATTAGCATGCATATTGGCTTTTTATTAGTACTTATAAAGCACATATTGTCTTATTCTGCATGACCATATTTTGGATTGCTTAATCCAAGCCCATAACTAACCTTAACACCATACTGTTAATAAACAGCAGATTAGGAGTTTATTGAGGCAAAAAGTATAGTTAATAGTGAGAATTTCACCTTTAAAATATAGTGTGACCAAATAATGTATTTGGACACTTTTTTTGTTATCAGACATTAGTGGAACATGTTCATATGTGATGAACTTCACCTGTTGTTACGTTGCTTGGACATCTGTGTGGCCTTGAGGGACACATAAGCATTCCTTAATTTTTTAATATGTGACTTTTGAGTCAAAATACTTTTTGGGGCTGCTGCCCTATGCTGACTTTACATAGTATATCCTTTACTGGGATATTTTGGCATACTCACTATGATGTTTGTTAGTGATCTACCTTGGATAAACTCTAGAGATCGAGTTCCAACAGGTTGACTCATAAAAACCCTGTTATTTATTTTTTTCTTTAAATCCCAGAATAATAGAAAAGGGAAACCTTGGGATGCACTTTTTGCTTCTTAATAAAATTACTTTTACTAAACCATTTCTTTTTAAGATTTCTTTTTGGTATTTTTGCCTTTTATTTGAGAGGACAGTAGTTAGACAGGAAGCGAAGTTGGAGAGATAGAGGGGGGACAGGATCGGGAAAGGTCTGCAAGCCGGGACTCGAACACGGGACGCCCGAAGTGCAACGGCACTCGCTGCTCACGAGGCTATCGGCGCCGACTACTAAACCATTTCTATATTGTCAATGAAAATGGGTCTTGAGGTCAGGCATTTGTTCCTGCATCATCATCACTTGAAATATCTGACTGTTATCAAGTGCTCTGCATCCACAGAGATTAAGCTTTGTCCAAATACCCACACTTGCAGTCTTTGCACTTGATCACTTGACTACTTCTATGACATATTTCCTGTATTTGGCCGAAGTCTTCAAGTGGGTGTGAAAACCACAAGTGTATGTCGAACTTTTCATTACCTGATGGGACACACTTATAGTGTTGTAAAAATGCAAGTGTTTACACGGCTTTATTTAAATTTTAATTTGAAATGCTTTGCATTTTAAAAGCAACTTCTAAATGTCTGTTCAGTAGTCCCTATAACATTACATAATTTTAATTTGTGGTGCTCCTAATTAAATGATAAACAAATGTTGTACAAAATAAATATCACCACAACTCATCTTTGCACCAATAAAAGTAAAAACACTGTTTTTCTACCAAATTATTTGTAATATCTAATTATTATGTTAATATTTAACTTACATTGGAAAGGTTTCCGTGACCTTTTGCGAGATCTTGGCAAAAAGTCTCACGATTTATTTCCAGAACATGATGCATGATGGGATACACTATGCCTCCGGAGTGGTATTCGAGATAGTGTGTGTTAAGGGCACTGCGCTCTGGTATTTTTAAGACCTGGGACAGTCTTGCGCACTTACTTCCTGTCGCGCGCACGCGCTCTCAAGTGGCCAAGACCGCAAGTGTGGGTATTTGGACAAGGGGTTATTTTCTGTAGGAGTAGGCAATGATCGATCTTGAAGACGTCCATGATCTACTTTTCAAGCAAATCGTAGAGACTGATCTTTTATGTCCTTGTAATAATGTTAAACCTCCGCTATGACTGCTTAATAGATAGATGGCTGTGCTGACTGGCCAAATGATAACCGGACACCACTTGCTGAATTGAACATGCACATGTGAGGTTACAGTATATGACAACAGTGTAGAAAGAATACTTTGCATGCCTGCAGTCTGTTTCACTTTCAGTACTATTTTTAAACATAGTTGGCAGTGTATAATACGCAAACAATTGGTAAACAGCCTGACAAACGGGCATGCTTACCAATAAGCCACAGCATTTGCGCATCAGATCTCACTGTGTTGAAATCCTGCTGTCTCATCTGATAAGAGATCAGGATATAATTGCACCGAGACTATCAACCTCTGCGGCGCTTTGCATAGGTTCATTCGAGTCTTAAGTGTTTGCCTGGGCTGAAATCCAGCATCCCTGGGCCTCAAATCCCTGGCTGATACGGCACTGATCTGAACGCCTCAGGGCCAACAGCCATTACGTGAAACACATTCACATTTACTTCAGGTTTGCATACTTTCCTTTGACTTGGATGTGATCCGGCAAGACTGTCGCAGGGGCGGCGTGCCCACACACGGCCTCGTGCCTCTGGGGCCCTCACAGATGGTCTTGACTTTTTTTTCATGAAGTGGTTTTATGTTGTGTCTCAACACGAAGGCATTAGAACGTTTTCAATTTATTCTTTAAGAGATTTAATTACATTTTTGAAGATCGTTAATTCCTGTTAGATTCCTTTTAATAAAGTAAAAACAACAACAATGTAGCGAATCAACTCATGGGGAAATATGAATAATTAACCATAACTAGTTATAATTAAATATTCATATATTAGATCCACTGTAGATATTTAACTGACCACTCAGAGTCAACTGTCTTGTCAATTCTAAGAAACGTTAATTTCCTGGTTAAGGGAAATAACTTTCTTACTGTACAATTCTATAAGTTTGTAACGTAAATCTGCATGATTATTGACTCCGGTTATGAGTAAACAATGAACACGTCAAGTGTGATACAAGTAAGGTTTTATTAACTACATAAACACTTAAACAAGTCTAACATATACCTTATTAACACATTAAGCTGGTCTAACATACACATACACACACGCGCATACATTTGGTATAGGAAAGGGTTAAAGTTTAGCACTAAGAAAGAGACATAAGGAATGACATTAATGGAACCATTTTGCATATTCAGCAGATCTAAAAACTGAGGGAAAACGTCAGATTCTTAGTTCAAACAAACCTTGTAAAAAGGTCTAACTGATACTTAATGCATCAATTAAAACGACTAAGTTTCATACTTGCGAGTCTGTCTGAAAAAGATTCCCGATGCAATCTTAAGGCCCAAGATCTTTGCTGAAGTTGGTTGATGAGAAAGAGCTCGTTTGAGTCAGAGTCACTTGATGAATAGAAAGGACTAGGCCGAAAGGCCTGGCACAATATTTGATATCCTGAAGCGTTTTTTCACATCTTCATCTTAGCATCTCACTGAACCACCAACATGGGCGGGTCACATGGAGTGTGGCCTTTTAAAGCCTGCAGAGATTCAAGCCTCTCAAGATGGGTTCGTCCAATGAGGAAGGCTGAAATCCCAAGCGGGAGGTTGGAAATACTGGGGATTTTTATGACTCTTTGTCTGTAAGCATGGTATTTTGCATATGTAATTCGCTGGAGTGTTGAGGCACAAATTAGTACCGATTCTTAGAACCTCAATATGTTGCATAGGTATCAGCATAAAATATACACACTTGTTTCGATCATAAAAAGGCGAATTCATAGATACTAAGCAAGCTATATGTAAGGTTATATGAATGAATGGTTTATCGTAAGCATGAATAAAAATAGTCGATAATACAACAGATTAAATACAACACAACAATAATATACACAATGGCCTGAAGAAAAAGGGTGTTCATTCAAAGAAGGTTTCCTATGAATTATTAGTAGAAAAGTTCCATTTCTCCCTGTGCATTTGTGTCCCTTTGTTCGGAGTGGAATGCAGCTAAGGAGTCGGCTCGCATTCCACAAGGTTGTAATTGTATCGGGTTACCATGAAACCAGGGTCTGGTTCTGGCGTCCTGGTTTTTTTTGGTGTTACAATTTTTTTTTTTTAGTATTTGTTGGAAATCTAGATAACAAAATATATATGTGGTTGAGTGGTCCAGACGATAAAACAATAATAATAACAAAACCAAATTATGAAAAGGTTGTTGTGATGTTTTTGAAAGAATGTCTGCCCAAACGGACTGCCATAATTTGATGCAAAAACATTTGGCTTAAAATAAAGTAACAGTGTAAAAAAATGTTGAAAACATTTGCTTAATATTTTTGTGGAAACCATCAAAATTAAATGAACCATCAAATTATTCAGAAGTTTGAGGCAAGTAAAAATGAAAAATGGCATCGATACTTTTATTCAGTCGGGGTGCATTGAAATTGATCTTAAAGCCCAATTTATACTTATGCATTATACTGCGCAACGCCGACCTCATACGTCATCCTCCCGGAGTTGCTTCAGTGTACAACTGTTGGCGCAAGCTAGATTTAAAGTGATTATTCGTTTTGAAATATGGCTTACTTTCTTACAAAAATGCAGCGATTCGCTACAGAAAGGCCTTTGTTCACCCCTCCGGAGCCATGTGAGACACTTTTTATTAATGATGGGCGCTTTTTATTTAACTTCTTATGGACTGATGCACTGCAACACCCGCTGACTGCCATTAAACAGCTTGAAAGATCAAAGACAATTTTGAATATAACTCTGACTGGATTCGTCTGAAAGAAGAAAGTCATATACACCTAAGATGATTGAGCGTAGATTTATGGGGCTATTTTCTTTTCAAACAAAAGATAAGCAGGTATCTGTATTAATTTCAGCATTTGGCAGGAGGGTGACCTCCTTCAAAATGGGCTGGCGGCGCCCCAGCTTGCAACGCGGCGTGACGTAGCTTCACATTGCCGCGTATTTAAGAGATGTATTCATCATACAGTGCAGATAGACTGAAGTCAGTGATGATGTTCTTTGGTAATGTAAATGTTCTTTGCTCGTTTTCTGTAGCTGTTTTTGAGTGACTGAGTAAATGTAAGCATTATAATTAGTAACTTGCACTGTTTTTATTAAATTGTTATGTTGAATACAAATTCAGTCATTTAAAAAATATTTTATGACATGACATCCATATGATACTTAACTAAATAGATATAATGTGTAGTTAATAGATTACACTAACATTAGGCTGATATTATTTCTCTTCATCAAAGAATTCTGATGATGGAGCATGATTTCCACCAAAATTGTAAACTGTACAAACTGTTTTAACATTGATAATAATAAGATACCTTAATAATTGTGTATCAATTATAGCTGATAATAACTGAGCTCCAAATCAGCTATGTCATGCTTTCCAGATAGTATATGGGCACTGAAAGACTGGTAAATAACTGCAGAAAACTGCATTCAAATATTTATATTTAAATAAATGCAGTCTTAAAGAGCATAGACCACTTTCAAAAAAAACATTACAAATCTTAATTATTCCAAGCCTATTCTTTGACCGTTAGTGTATAAAACTTTTATTTCCCCTGAATCCAATGAAAGATGTGCTTTGTGTTGTTTGTGCATTTACTCTCACTTTTAGAACTGGGCTGCCTCTGCACACCAGAGCTCATGAATCAGAGAATGCTGCAAAAGCAATGAAAATGGTGTCTCACAAAAACATTGAGGAAGAATGTGAAAACATGCAACACACAAACACACTCATAACCATCCACTGACCAGTGGGAATTTCGCCAATGAGAAGGGGTCCAATAGTGATTTTCCAAAACATGCTTTTTGTATTCCAAAGTTTTGGAATCTTATACTTACGCAGATCTTCACGTCATGTTGCATTTCACTCTCAACTTGAATATCTCTACATGTTCGCATTCAGAATTATCTGTCTCTTATGACGACGCTTACAAAGGCAAAATATATCCATGTACTCAGTGTTGTTGATGACGGCAAAATACTTAATTGACCTCCTTGTGCTTTTGCAAAGTATTTAAAATGGAAAAAAGCGCATCAGCGAATAAAACGTCAAATAGAAATGCCTCCAGAGGTTCTGCTTAACTGTCAAAGCCACTTCTGTTTCGATGTCGCATCTGACCTTTCGTGAAGATTGCAGTTTTTCTAATTAGAGCAATTTTGACATCAGGTGATCTGTGAAATGCTATGTCAGAGCTTTCTGCAGTGTGAAAGCCCTTTTAGTATTTGCATGTGGCATTTGTTTAAGTCTGACTCTTTAATGAGATACAGAATTTGTTTCTCCTTGGAATATTTTCTGGATTAAAAGGCAATAATGTAAAGTAAACGTCTCATCCTGACCCCATCTGTTTCCACAGTACCAAAGGACGGCCTTAAAAGCCAAGCTGTGTTTGATGACCTGCCTGCGTTCCTCCGGCGTGGGCTAACGCTTGTTACGCGCGGAGCCTCCCGCGCCTGGCCGGTTCCGTCTACGTTTTGGCCTTTTCTCAATGCAGGGGTTTCTTCTTAAACTACCACGCAGGGATGTTTTTCCTATACACATTAGCACTACAAACCCACAAACAACAAAGAAAAAAAACGTTACCTGGTCCGATGGTTTATTGCACCCTCCCCCCTCCACACCGCCACCCCCATCCCCCCTCCCACCGACCCTATTTCGACAAGGTTCATCTCTTCCGACACCCCACCCGCCAGGCCACACTTCCGTCCCTTTCCTTCCCCGTCTTCGGCACCCGCCGTCCGTCTCCGATGCACCCACCGCCCGTGGTCCCATTGGGTGGTTAAACCCCGGCAGAATGCCCCGGTCCTGTCTCCTGGGGACCCACCACAACCCTTGGCCGCCTTTCCGTCGGCAAGCATAGATAACATCTGCTTGTCCTTGTAGGTGTTGCACTGCCCTCTTACTTCGTGGTTCCGATGTGCTTTGATTCGGTGGAGTCCCGAGAGCCCAGGATTGGGCCCCACCGTGCGTAAGGCATCACACCGAGACAACGTGCTTGTCCTTGCCGTGAGACACAGCTTGGGGGCGTCCTGATCATGTCCGCGGAATTATGTCCTCGTTCCCCATCTGTTTGCAGGAGCTTCTCTTTATTTCCGTTTTGAATCGGATCCAGTTTATTTTTTCACAGCCATACCTGCCAATGCCCTCTTCTGACCTGGCAGTACCGTATAAATCCTGTATGCTCGCCTCCTTTTCTATTTTTCTCAGTCATTGTCTTTCCAACATTTACCGCTTATACCCATTGTGCCGGCGCCCACAGTCTGCACGTGGTGGGTTACTCCGTGCCTATAGACACCAATACCCACATTGTCGGCTGATGCCATATATCTTTTCATTTGTGTGTCTGCCACACTTAGGTACTCTCGGTGCTTAGTAAGCTACCGGTTCACTGCACGATATTTTTGCACTTTCCACCTTCCAAACTATCCCCTCTTTGACATTGACCGCTCATGCAATTAGCCAGAAGGGCTTCCGCTGGACTACCTTTTACGGCGATTATTTAGCATTTTGCTCTTTCTCTGTTGCCGGCGCTTTCCGATCCTTACCCCACCCGCCAATAAGACCCTGTCACTTTACAAAACAAACCCCCAAAATCACCCTCCCCTGTACCAAGACCATACTCTACTTCCGCTTTCAGATCATGTCTCCCTCTCAAATTTGGAACCACCCCAATGAACTTTCTGCCCTGCGCCTTGCTGTGGCCAAGCGGCCCCGTCCACCTATTTGGGCTACATCGTACCCGTTGTGCATCGGGAACCTGCCCCCCACCGCTTATTATGTCCGGTGCCTCTACTTCCCCCGCCCATTGCTCGGCGCCACCCTCTATTTTTCCTTTCCACCCTTTTTGCGAGAGCGTAACTATCGCTTTCACACCCCCCCTCACGACACCCCGTTTTGGCCCCCCTTGTGTCCTGCCCTGTTCATCGCCGATTTTTACTGTTGCTACACCAAAGAATGGCCGATCTGTTGACAAGGTAGCTCAACCGTCAACGACACCACCCCTCGCTCCTCTAGGAACTACTTTCCCTCGTTGTGAACAAAGCCAGAAACGTATTCACTACAATTTTCATTGTCCTTTGTACATCCGTCATGGAGCTACACTTTGGTTTCGTCCTCAAACCCACGCACTCGGGAATCATCCTCCTGCCAGCTCCCAACACTCCACAGCAGCTGGAGACAAACACAATTTTTAGTTTATGGCCTTCTAAAAAACAGCCTTCTAAGCACTTGTTTACTAGGTATCCCTGCCTCTTTCTTTGAAGTGGACAGTACATATATATTGTTTATTCGCATGGTGATTATCAGTCAATCACTACTAGGGACGTCGTGGGCTAATGGTTAGCGAGGGTTGGCGCGTTCGGTCTCAAGTCCGGCGGCCGAAGTTGGGTAAAAGGCCCCTGGGGAGCGGCACACCCCCCCGGTCCCGCGCACCGCCTTTCCCTACACACCCCTACCCGACACCTGAGGTGCCCCTTGCGCCCAAAGTCGCGGACCGCACCCCCACCCCTTTGCTCCCCGGGCGCCGCCAAAAGACACAATTCACACTGCCGACCTTGCCACCATCACACTGATCCCCCCACGGGGCGCTCGATGCGACTCCACACGCGTGTCCCTTGGACCACCATTGATAGGTGAGAGTATCAACCCTGACGGTGGATTGTGCCTGCAACTTATGGATGGGACAGAGAACGACATCGCGATAATCCGCGTAACAACACCCAACAAATACGAAAGAAAGCCACATTTCCCTCACTGACTATAGCGAATCCAGTACATGCCTTAGGTTGCCCATTGTTGGGTTTCCGGGGTCACTGCCAGTGTGTAAACGCCACTATTGCGACAATGATAAAGGCTGATCAACAGATCGGAAGGGACGTTGGGCCCCCTTCTCAACTTCTGTTTCTACACATTTGTGAATAAATCTCTGAGCGTGGAGTTTCCTGAGATGTTGGCGGAGATCATCAGCCATCAGCTACCAAAATTTAAAGACGGGAGTGTCAAGCCTCTTCTGTTCCATCAGAAATGACTGCCTTAGATCATAACAATGCCTTAACCCCACCCTTTTCTTACCAGCGCTAGTCCAACCTGCCCATTTTCCCCAAACAGCCTGAATGAACTGAGGGATACAGTCACTTCTGCTTGATTCTCAGAGGGAAGAGGTGAAGTTTGCTCTTCAGCAATGTTCGTGGAGCAGGACAAAGTTGTGTACTTGGAGCAGACGGAATGTGACTTTGAGAATTGAGAACAATTTTAGTGATATTTTCTCTTTTTTGCATGTACACTGCTGAAATGTTTACAAAGGTATATCAAAAAAGGGAAATGTGCCTTTTTTGCGCTTTGCGAATCAGTTTTGAACATTTCTCAGGCTAACGCAATGACTTGGCATACAACATTTATGTCGATGATTCACGTTCATCACGTCTGTTTCTTCCCTTGTCTAAACCTGCCGTGATGGTTCAGTGTAGGTGGCAGCTCAACGCTCCCCAGAGGTGCTCGAAAATTTGAAGACGCTGATGAAACATAAGATCATATAATGTATTTTTTAAGTCTCATCGAATCTCCAAATCGTAAAACAATTTTGCATGGAGCACCATGAATATTCCACAATATAATTCAAATCCAGATCTGTTCCATGACTGACGGCAAATACTGAATTGTTTCTTTGTTTGTTTGAATAGGTTCCACTGAAATATAATTTGTAGGGATAGGTCACCCAAAAATTCCATTGAATTCTTATATTGGATTTCCCCAAATTATTCCATTGTTTATTCACCCTCATGTCATTCTAAAACTTTATGACTTTCTTTCTGTGGAACACAAAAGGACAAATTCTGAATAATTCCCTGGTTGCTATTTTCAATTCACTTCCAATGAATGGAGCTTCAAAAACGAAACAAAGACACTACGAAAGTCTTGTAAAAGTGGCTCATCTGTGGCTCATTTTCTGTATTCCAAGTTTTATTAATTCATACAAAAGCACGGTGTGATGAGCAAACCTAAATTAAAGTCATTATTCACTGAAAACCTACCCAGAACCAGATCAGTCCAGTCCATTATGCCAGGGGTGCCCAAACTCGGTCCTGGAGGGCCGGTGTCCTGCAGAATTTAGCTCCAACCCCAATCAAACTAGGGTGACCATACGTGCCATTTTCCCAGGACGCGTCCTGGCCAGGATTTCTATATTGCCTAAAATATCTAGGTTTTGGCTTTGTGTGTGTGTGCAGACCGATCGGTGTATGACAACAAAATACCATACAGACGGTTCCTTAAGCTTTCAAAATGCTCTCGAGGTACTTTTATGTCATACACCGATCGGTCTGCACACGCAACAAGCCAAAACCTAGATATTTTAGCACTATAGGAAATCTGGCCAGGGGATGCGTCTTGGAAAATGGCATGTTATGGTCACCTAATTAAACGCACCTGAACCAGCCAATGTTAATGTCTTACTAGGCATACTAGAAACTTCACGGCAGGTGTGTTGAGGCAAGTTGGAACTAAACTCTGCAGAACACCGGCACTCCAGGACCGAGTTTGGGCAGCCCTAGTGTAGACATTTTGTTGATTTTGATAATGGTTTTAATATAAAGATGTGACTCAAAGAAATGAATCAGACATTTAGTCCCAGTCTCATTGTCTGAAAAATAATCCATAAGACCAGCATTTTCTTGAATAGTGATCTTTTAAATCAATAATATCTTACTCTGCCCCCCACAAAGTAGAAAGTAATTATTTACAAACAACAATGTTGAGAAAAATATATATATATATATTATATTATATTAAAATTCTAAGAGTCGTGAACTATTATTATATATTATAATATATTAAAGCGTTTTTTAGGTTGATTACCCTCAGGTTCACATCATAAAATAAATAACAATTTTGACTTGCAAGCATTTGGATACAAAACACGTGATGCTTTTGTCAGATTTCAATCCATTCTGGTCACATTGAGATTAGCGTATCCCAGCATCCCCCTCCTGTCGACTGCCGTGTGTTCATGTCATTTGGTGAATGTTTGTGCGTGTTTAAAGTTGCACATCCACCAGCATCCGCGTTTTTAATTGAAGGTTTTTGGAATGCGCTCTGCATATTCTAAATCTGGTAACCCATACGAGGCCCACAAGTTTTGACCCACTTTTCTTGTCTTTGTCTTTGATGTGTCCCTGTGGTGCCAAGCCACAAACGCACTCTTCTGTGGTAACTTCAGAACAAAAGGAACATTTGTCGTTCTCGTGCTGGGACGTGTTTGCTCATTGTTACGTGTCAACTGACATTGGTGTCTGCGCTTCAGGGTTTTTGCACCAGCTACGCTTGATTACCAGCGTAAAGGAATAAGTTCATCCAAAAATTAAAATTCTGTCATTTTTATCACGTTGTTCCAAACTTTTTGTTGTACGGAAAAGTGCTTTGTGAAGATTCTTCACAATGTCGTCTTTTGTGTTCCACGAGATGGGTAAAAAAAAAAAAAGCAAATGGGTTTGGAATGACACACGGGTGAGTAAATAATGACAGAATTTTCATTTATATAATATTCCTTTTTTTTGTTGCACCCGAGTATCCTGCACATTTCTGGAATTTCTAGTGTTTGTGTACATAAGACAATTGAACATTCAAACATTGACCTAACAAAACTATTTAAAAAAAATATATATACAGCTATGTTCATTTGACTCAGATGATTAAGCAATTAATTTTGCCATGCACAGTATCAAACAACGCATGGCGATCAGAGGGTTAAAGGTTCATTTCCAGCAGTGCAGCCATTTTTTGACAGCATGTGAGAGAATCTGCTGTGGGTCATTGGACTCGTGTTTTTGGAGCATTACAGAGACACTGTTTGTTTAATGCTCATTTCCAACGGCTGATGTGAAGTTGAAATGTCACCGTGCAGATCCCAGCGGATTCCCCAAATATTTTAACGTATTTTAAGACTATTTTTTACAAATTCCTCGCTAGGTTTGTGAGCTTTCTCTATTTGTTTCACAGTAGGCCTTGCAAAGGGAGTTTTTGAGCCATAAAACATAGGTTGTATAAATTCTGAAGTATGCTGAAATGTCTAAAAAAAAAAATGTGTTTGGTAATCATTGATCATTTTTAAAAGCAACTAAAACAAACATATAATTACACAGATTCTCTTTGATATACACATCATTTTACAAGAAAATAATTTTAATACATGAAGTTGTATTGCTATCTTTTTTGTCAAGATCTGTATTGCAGATGCACTTTTGAAAAATAGTGTAATGTTGTATGTAAATGTAAATTCTATAAATCTATAGGGAATATATAGGTAATCGCTGTTTTACAGAATGACATCTTAAAGTTATGTCAGAGATGCAAGTGTATTTTGTATAGTGCAACAGAGTGACCAAAGCAATGCAGATTTAAACAAATAAAAAAAAATATATAAAAATCAATATTTTAAAGCAGTTACATTTTACAGTAGCACTTACTACCCGACTCTAGGCTCTTTTTACTTTATTTTATCCTTTTCTATTTCTTTTATAAAGATTTAGGCTTTGGTCTCATGTATTATGCTGTAAAATTAACTAGTAAAAATATAAATAAAGCTGTGTGTAAAAGTAATGTATCAAAGCCTGATAATTTGCACTACTCTAATATTGGCCTGACATAGTATATTTTGTACAAAAATTAATGTAGATACTATCTTTAAAGATTAAGGGCAAATCATATTTCACTGGTATATGGCTTTCAATAAAGTCTGTTTTGTTTTGTTTGCATTTCAGTTATATGTAAAATAATCCAATGTAAATGATATACAATGTCTATTTGTTTGAAAAAAAAAAAAGTTTTGTATGACTTCTGTATTACACCTCTCCTGTAGTCAATGTCGATCTTTACACATATTTGATTAAATGTTGGACAAAATTTGTTCAGAAGAAGGGTAGCATCTTTGTTATACTGGGAAATCATTGTGCTAATTTGCTATTGTTCTTCCATTGTATCTGAATGTTGACAAATCTACACTCTGACAAACTTGTTTGTTGCCTATATCTATAGAATAGTTCATCTGTACCAAACAAACCAGGTCCAAATAGACTTCAAAGCAGTTTTGTTATTGAAAAAACAAAACAAAAAACACATTTACATCATGTTAAAGGGGTCATATGTTGTTGCTAAAAAGAACATTATTTTGTTTTATTTGGTGTAATGAAATGTGTTATGCGGTTTAAGGTTCAAAGAAACACATTATTTTCCACATACTATACAATATTATTTCTCCTCTATGCCCCACCTCTCTGAAACGAGTCGATTTTTACAAAGATAATCGGTCTGAAAAAGCGAGGTGTGCTATGATTGGCCAGCTATCCAGAGTGTTATGATTGGCCGAATACCTCAACCGTGTGACGGAAATGTTACGCCTTTTGCCCTTCTGTGAGATGCCATGTCCCACCCCACCGGCCGGAGAGCCGGAAAAAAACATTCAAACGCATTATAAACGAGGGATTTGTTGCATCCAGTGGGGACAAATTATAATGACGTATACTGTCTTTTTACACATTGCGTTGCACGCGCCGCGTATCGGTGGGTAAACATAAAAACCATGTCTGCGTTTGTGATCGTAGAAATTACAAACAACAAGTGCTACTCTATACTGCTCAAAACTCGCGTTTGAATCTTAAGTGGCAAATTCTTTAAATTTAAAAAACTTACTTACAGTCTGTGAGTTTGAACAGCCGGAATTGTAGTCTACTCTACCAGCATCAGTAAACAGTCCTCCATAAAATGCACTGGACACATTTGGACACATCTGAATATTTGGGTTGAATTGTTCTGAAACAGTGTTGTAAATACAGCTTAACCACTGATTTCTGGTTGTGTCCTTTTTTGGAAGGCCAAACTAAGTAGTTTCGCTTTCATAACGAAACACACGGCGGGCTAGAGTGAACGGAGTCCGGTGAGCTTGAGAACGGCTACGCGGCCAGTGATTTCGACGAAGGAGCATCCGGCGGGCTGCGGCAACCACATGTGACGACACCGGCGCTGGACTCCGCTTCGTCCACGGTGAAAGCTGGGAATCAGCACGGATCAGCTCCAGGTATGACGAAGCAGATATCGTCCTCTTTGGAAGACAACAAAGTAGTTTCGCTTTCACAACGAAAAGCACACAGCGTCTTACGACATGGCGGCGGCAACAACAAAAATACAGCGAGAATCAAAGTTACGCCTTACTTCTTTGCGTGAACATTTGGGCGGCGTTATGCAAATCTTCCCGCATAGTGAGGTAGACATGTGGGGCGTGTTAGAACGAGTCATTTTAGGTAGGCGTGATTGACTCTTAAATTTTATAAAGAATATATCTTTGGATTTGAAACTTTAGTCTTTGCAACTTTAGTGATCTTATCTATGCACAATCAGCTTGTACACTCCAAAGAGAAAAGAAAAATTGAGAAAAATATTTTATTTGATAGAAAACAAATCTAAACAACTGACAACATGTTTTCATTTATTAGGACTCCTAAAGATTTAAGGCCAGAAAATTGTCAATTAAAAAAAAAAAAGTAAAAAGATCAATTGGGCTATCAAAAATTAAGTTAGTGTGCTACAATAAAAATATATATATAATTCAAATTTTACAAAATATTATACCTCATCAATCATCACTTATTTACAATGTTAATATGCCCCAAAAGAACACAAATCTCATCTGAGATAATCCTTAAATAAGAGTGGTTTACATATGATGTTAATTCACATTAAGAGATAATTTACTCTTTTCCACTTGCATGCTAAGAAATTAGAAAATACTGAATATTTTTTTAAATGCTTACTGATATACAAAAGAGTGCAAGTTCCCTCCCCCCCATAATTAACAGTTATCTCTTAGTAGTTCTAAACCAAACAGATGCGAGGACCTGAAGGATACAAAAAGACATTCAAAAAGCCTCAGACTGCATAGAAACGGCAAACATTTTACATCATGAAGTGCTCACATATAAAAGCATTATTTAAAAAAAAAACAATAATAGTAATAAAAACAAATTCATGATGAGCCCCTAAAAATAAAATTGCTTGATTGTGTCTGAGATAGAAGCAACAGCTTGGTCACTTGGTTTCCCTTTTACCTTGTGTTGAACTATGTGTTAAACAGCGGCAATGCATTGTGGGATGCGTGGAACAATTACATGCTAGGGGAATGCCACAGTTGCCAAAAGAATCCATACTATCACACAGACACGCTCAGGCATACAAACTCGGCTATTCTGACTGAAGTTCAGTTGTTTTCAAAAGCGGGCTCCAGCTTTCATTGACTCCCAGCTACACAAACTCCACGTAGTTCTCCGGAATTAACCCTGTCTTCCCATCCAAGGTGCCCTCCAGCCAGCCTGGTTCTCTTGACGGATGAACTAAGAGACAGATGCAAACGGAAGATAATTTTAGATGCCACTGACAACTTTATCCCATTTATTCTCTATTTCCACAGTGCGAAACGAATAAGGACCGTTCCAGATTCAAGTTAGACCAAAAATAACAACCTGATTTCATGGTAATTCGTACATATTTTACGAGGTGGTGGGTGGCTAATTTCACGAATTGTACGAGTTTTGCTAAATGTGTGAGTTTATGAGTTCCCCAATGCGTATGATAGTGAACCTACCCCTAACCCTAAAACCCTAACAGTCACTGGGGTCTAGGACAATCGACGATGAGGTGTATCCCCTTTTTTTTATTTTTTTCGTATGAATTGCCGACCTCGTTTTTAAAATTACAGGCGAAGTGGGCGAGAGATAGGAGTGAAAATATCAAGTGACTATATCTCAAAGGCTAACAAATAATCTTGCGAAGCATTTTGAAAACTCTCTTAATAGGGCTGGGACTTGACACAAATTGCACGATTGTTAGTTTAGATTCATAAGCTTGCGAGTCAATCGATACAGTTTGTTAATATTTTGGATGCATATCAGGTAGCCTACAGTACATGTTAAATTTTCTCAAGGAAAAAAAAAATCTCAGAGAATGCTGTAAAATATACATGAGGGTAGTTTGGTGCTGCTTACATGAAAGGGTTGAATTAAACCTGATTTGTATACAAACTTAAGACAAAATTTTCCTAATGATAATATATAATACCAACTACAACTAACATAGGATAAATTCGTTTTTTAAATGTAAACATAATGGTGGCTGTCATCAAAACATGATATTGAAGAATAGTAAAAATTGTAATGAATATGTTATATGGTGCATATGTTTAGCAAAATGCTCCCCAGTAGAGTTAATTTTTCTAGCTGACTAACGAGTTCATGGTCACGAATATGTGATTGACGTGATTTTCTGAGGTTTGACGTGATTGTCTATGAGACAGGAGACGGTTTTCGGTAAGTTGTACTCTTTCTTTTAACTTACCTTTGAATGTTTAGTTGTTTATTTTGTGCTGAAACTGGTATTAAAGCGGAGGAGATGATCAGTTCATGTGCTTTGCACTGCCACTTCTCTTGAACGGGCGTTACAGTGATGCTCCGATTACACGGCTACTTGCCATTAAAGTAATAATTAGACATGAAACCTGATAGCGGCGCAGCGGAGTGATACATTAAAGCAGTACACTCTTAAAAATGCTAGGTTAAATACAACCCAGCGCTGGGTAAAATAGGGACAAACCCAGCAATTGGGCTGTTTGCTGGGTTGCTGTTTTGCAATTGCTGGGTTTGGTTTGGTCCTATGGTACCCGCAGAAATGGGTGTATTTAAACCCAGGATTTTTTAGAGGTGTTTAGAATTACGAACGGTCCCATTGACTCGTTACACTTTAAAAAATGCTGGGTTAAATATAACCAAATGCTGGGTTAAAAAGGGACAAACCCAGCTTTTGGGTTGTTTTGACCCAGCTTTTGAGTTGGTTCAAAACAATTCAACCGCTGGGTCAAAACAACCCAATGGTTGGGTTTGTCTCTTTTTAACCCAGCGCTGGGTTATATCTAACCCAGCATTTTTAGAGTGTAGTAACCGGATGAGCCTGTGTTATTAGCTTTACCGGTTGTTATCGGGGAATGACACACTCAAGAATGTTGTGATTGACCAATCAGAATCAAGTATTACAGAGAGCTGTGTAAATAAATCACAGTTTAAAACAGCGCCAAACCAAAAATGGTATTTTGTTTGAATACTGCAATACAATGGATATAATTTGAAATCTGAGACTTTGTTTCACATCAAAATGAACAAAGTGGTAAGCTTAATTGCAATTTATTGTATTGGATCCCAATCGATTCTTGGGATTTGAGAATCAATATAGTTTCGTAAAAATGAAAATCGATTAAAACCGAGAAATCACTTTCTTTTTTTTTTTTACCCAGCCCTATTTACTCTTGCAGTAGAGCGGCTGTGAACACGCCTTAGGTTTCATTAAACAGTAATCTGATCTACTGCTAAGCTGTGTCAAGTGTCAGACTGCGGCAGCTTGGAGCTCTGATACCTGTTAAGGGGCAAAAGGTGGAACAAAGCAGAGATATCAGTTTGCTCCTCTTATGCGGACGCTAAAGCCTCTAACCTGCTTAGCTAACCAGATATATGCAATACACCCACTGAGGGCTAAAAATGGAGACCCCCCTTGCTGGGGACTTACCATTCTCGAATATGGTGCCTGCGATAAAGGACAGCTCAGAGTCATGTTCAGCCTTGCAGGCATATAGCGCACGTGCCTTTCGTAGCGGAGGACTGGAGAAGATACAAATATATATACACATCAATCTTTTAAAACTTTAAATGAAGTGCATAATTTGTGCCCTCGCCACACACTTCATTTATTTCCGGCAACTCGACATTATCAGTAATGACAACTACCGCCACAGCATGGAAGTAAATCGATAAGACCACAGTGGTTGTGGTGGAACATAGGGAAAAAGGGCAAAAGACCCGAAGTGTGCGTCCTGCGAGCTTCTAAGCGGATTAGCCCCGACGCTACAAATGTACCGCGAGCGTTTAAAGCGGCCGCTATGGACACTCTGAGGTCCATCGTCGTTTAAGCAAAAAACAGAGAAGAAAAACGCGCGAGCACGACTAAATAGTTCAGGGGTCTATTCACATCAGAACTAACCCCACCCCCTATCTCAAAAGAACCATGATATCACCGTGGCTTGTTGAAAATGATGTCAAGGGAATGTTATGCTTTATTATTTATTTATTTAGATCATGTTGGTTTTTGAAATACCTTGGTGTTACACTCTAAAAAATGCCTGGGTTAAATACAACCAAGTGCTGGGTAAAATAGCGACAAACCCAGCAATTGGGATGTTTTGACCCATCAGTAGGGTTACTACCCAGAAGGTTTTGACACACAGACGTTGAACATTAAGATTCATGTAAGTGAAGTGCTTAGGGAAGACAGAAAAGGTAATCTACCATATAGAGGGCACACTTTGAAAGCATCGTAATAAAGATACAATAATAACTGATAATGATACTGCATAAACTAAATAAAGAAAGATATCTCACTATCCAGGGATTTTCAGGATTGACCATTAACAGTACAGAGTAGAATTTGTGCATTCATAGTATGTATAGTTATAACAATGTTGAATAAAGTTTAAATAAGCTGACAAAAACTGTACCCAAGAATGTACAAGAGTGTCTCCATTAGGATACCATAGTGTACTTAATCATACAAATAGTATCAAACAGTGTATAAGGACTTGAAGAAAAATATGCCCTTTAATTTTACGATCTGTCCACGTTACTTCGTACCGGTAAGTACACTGTTGTACACGTAATATAAATAAAGTGCAACCCAAAATTGATGGTGCTACTTACAGATATTTTTGGGGATCCGTTAAAACAATGAAAGAACATCATCATAACACAGGGCGCGGACCCCCGTAACAATTAGTCGACGGTAAGTGTTCCCCGTTAGGGCCCCGGGGCAATCAGGGAGGCCGCCCCCCATCTGATATTGGCGAAACATATTTGCAGCATTAGCAATGTAGCCAATCACAGACATATACGTTAACTTCTTGAACGCAATGACAGAAGTGTTTAAGTTGGAATCCACTCACCGTGCAAAATGCCGAGTTTTTGTCAAGTGCCGAGTTCTGAAAGCTCGGGAATCCTCTCTTTATAGCAAAGTGTAGATACGATGTAAATGATGACTGGAGATTTTCGCTTAATAACAGATTACATTTTTTTTTTTTTACATTTGTTTCTCGGCAAACGCTACTGTATGCCTTCAGAGCACTTGGAATATGGAACGATTTGCATGGGATAAATTTGTATGTGTAAAAAGATTGAAAAAGCTTACAATTTATTAAATGGATAAGTGCAAGCATTTTTTGGGGGGGATAATGCCTTTTTTTGTGATCCGAATTTTTTTTTAGGTAGCCTAACATAGCTTTAGAACAGCATCAGATTGACTAATTACTGGTTGCGAAGGGATAAATAAACTATAAACTATGAGAGCGAGCGAGCAAAACAAGGGTTAAGCCCCGTTCACACCAAGAACGATTAACTAGGCAGAGGATAAACGATATTAGCACAGACACACCAGGCTGCGAGAGGACATTCATCATCGTAAATGCCCCACGCTCGTCTGCCGATTTAAATTCTCAAGCTTGTTACAGCAGGAATTATTTTGATTGGCTGTCAATGTTTTTATCATTCGTCAGCTGGAAAAATATCACTCTGAAAGTGATTCCAACGATATCGTTTCTCTGTGCCTTTATCGTGACGGGAGTTGTGGTGTGAGACGCTGCATTCTTTAATATTGCAAAAGATTTTTAGAACTATATCTTTTAGTTATCCTTTTATAGGGTATTGAGGGTTAGGCGTAAAAGAGCACATAGTTATTGTGTTAGGGCCCCATACCTGGAATTTGCTTAGGGCCCCCAACAGGTCCGCCCCTGATTATAACATACAGTTTATGACAGAAATGACACTTCCCATAATGAACGGTATATTACTACCCGCAGTGAATCAGAGTGATGAAGTTGATGTATATGCTCAGATGTGAGGAGGGAAGGTGTGAATGTGCAAAGCTGAAGTTTAACACCGAACGATTAGAATACTGCACTGCTATAGATAGCTGCCTAAGCAGGCCAGAGCAGGACACACACCTGACGGGGGAGGATTCGCTGGAGGTGCTGGAGGCCAGCTGGGGGCTGGAGGGGGCAGAGAACATCGGCCACGAGGGGGAGCGTGGTGAGGTGGGACTGGGTGAAGCCGGGCTGCGACAAACACATACACGCAAGCACGCACTATGTGATCCCAACACCAAAATTTATGTTACGGCAGCTGCTGAGCTGCAGCTTTCACAAGAGACTTCAAGAGGGAGTTGCATCATCGGTTTAAAGAAATAGACATAAATGCAGTTAAACATGCTTGAGACTTTCATGCTAACAGGAAAAGTTCAGCCAAAAATGACCATTCTGTCATAATTTACACAACTCGTGTGTGAACACAAAAGGAGATGCTTTGACGGATGTTCATGTCAAGCTCCTGAAATGACAGCCATTGGTCACTGTACATATGTTGCATGTGAAATACTGTAGCAGTGTGAATATTTGCCAAAGCATCTATTTTTGTCTTCCACTGGAGAATGAAAGTCCACTGGTTTGGTGAGTAAATGATGACTGAATTGTCATATTTAGCGGAACGGAGTTAAACATGCTGAGGAAAATCATAAGTCATAATTTGTGTTACTCATGTAACATGAGTAATCTCACATTAATCTGACAGGGTTTGTATTTATGTAAAAGGTTTCTGTCCCCCCCGCCTCCCCCTTCAAAAGTGTCTATGAAAACATCAATGCTGGCTGTTAAACTGAAAACTGGACAAACTTACCTTGTCGACATGCTGCTGCGAACTTTTGGATTTGACTGTAATGAATAGAAACAATATTAACAGGTGTAAACTATTTGTGTTGTCTCAGCTTAACATTCAGCAATATGTAAAAAGAGATGAACTAAAATATTGAATTATTGAATATAATAATAATAGTAGTGTGCTGTCAAACGATTAATCGCGTTTAATCGCATCCAAAATAAAGTTTTTTGTTTACATAATATATGAGTGTGTATTGTTTATATTTATTATGTATATATAAAGACACACAAACATGTATTTATATAATTTAAGAAAATGGACTATAATTATAGTATTAAACTAGATTCTCTATATAATGTATATATGTATGAATATAACGTATTTTTATGCAAAAGTGTCAATGTTCTACAAAATAATAGTGTATGTGTGTGTATGTATATAGACATAAGGTACACAGTACAGGATATATTATGTACCAAAATTGATTTTGGCATTTAATAAATAAATTTAATTTGGATCACAGTTAATGTTGACAGCCTAAATAATAGTATATATCAAGAGGATCTCCTAACTTTTTACGTGTGTGTGTGTATAAAAGTTAGGAGAACCTATTGAATTCTAAGGTTTTCTGTATCAGGACAAAATCAGGTCAGGTACTTTTTTTTACTACTTTGGAAAGTAAAACTTCAGACTGAACAACATCACATGACATAACTGCACCTTGTTCTTATTATTTAACCTAAATTAAAGCCAGATGGAAACCCATGTGTGACAAAACATTAGTACACCCATACATCAATTGCGCTGTAGATCACTTTTAGACAGCAATACTGAAATAATACTTTTCGGCATGACTTATCAGTCAATCACATTGTTCTGCAGGAATTTTGTCCCACTCTTCTTTACAGCGTTGCTCTAGTTAATTGAGGTTTGTGGGCATTTGTTTGTGCACCGTATCTGAGTCTGATCGAGCATTGGACATGTGCATATTTCAATCACCTTGATTTCTATTTAAGATTTGCTGCGCGTCGTGCTTGGATCATTGTCACTGTTGCAAGGACCCAATTTTGGCCCAACTTAGCCGTTGGACGGTGATGACATCACATTTGACTCGAGAATACTTTGGTGTAGAGGAGCTTCACGGTCGAAGCAATGACCCTTTTTTTTTTTTTCATGAGGTGTAATAGATCCTGTGCCTGTTACAAACCAAGCCCAAAATCATCAGCCCTCCACCAGCATGTGTGACTTTTGCTATGAGATGTTTGTGCTGATATGCTCTTTAAGGTTTTCACCAAACATGGCGCTGTGCTTTATGGCCAAACATCTCCACTTTGGTCTCGTCTGTTCAAAGGGCATTGTTCTAGACATCTTATGGTTTGTTCAGATGCAACTTTGCAAACTTAAACTGTGCTGCCATGCTTTTTTAGATAGAAGAAGCTTTCTTCTGGCAAGCCTTCCAAACATGCCATACTTGTCCAATAGGTCGTTAATTGTACGATCTTGAACTTTAAACGAACACGTTAACTGAGGACGGTAGAGTCGCCGCGTGAAGTTCTGTCGTTGTCTGCCATTCTCTGAGCGTTACACGGGCTGATCTTGGTTCTGTGAATTTCCTGGGATGTCCACGTCTGGGAGGATTGGTGTCTGTTTTGAATGTCTTCCACTTGTGAATAAACTACCTCACTGTAGAATGATGTACTTCAGATTGTTTAGAAATGGCCGTATTACTCTTCCCAGATTGATGGCGACAATTCCTTCTCTAAGATCATTGCTGATGCCTTTCTTCCTTTTCTTCCTTGCACTTGTGTTAACACACACCTGAAGGCTTCAGACCAGCAAACTGCCAAAACTTCTGCTTTCTTAGAGGTGCTCAGACTTGCTGATGATCAGTTAATCAAAGGCATTTGGTTAGCAGTGCCTAATAACTTACCCTCTTAATTTCTGTTAACAGTAAGGGGGTCCTAACTTTGTCACACATGGCTTTTCCATTTTGGCATTTCAACATTTGAAGTGGATCAAAACCTTTCATCAAAGTTGTCCTAAAACCTTGTCTTAGGACAACTTTGATTCACTTTTTTTTTTTTATCCACTTCAAATGTTGACTACTGTATGTGTGTGTGTGTACGCCTGAAACGCTTGCACTTTCTAAATGTTAAGGAGTGTCAAATATTTCAGTTTGTTTCAGCATTCTGACCGCCAACATTGGCTCAACCAATGGTACAAGTTTGGAGTGTGACTATCTGTTTGTCCAACCACTTGAAGATGGAAAACCCGGAAACCTGACCTAAAACCTTCATTATTTTTGCACTTCCGTTTGGTGACAGAAATGATACACATCACCATTGAGCTTAATGAAACAATGCTGCTGCTGTTCCTGTGTGTAAATCGTAAGCGAGGCATAAATGAGTAAGTGAATATCATCATAATCAGTATTGTATTTGCACAGAAGCAAATGAAGCTGCTTATTGGACACTGTGTAGCCAAGCATCCGTCACACACAAACACACTCATCACTAACCTGATAAGCATCTATTCACAGTAGATAGTGGGGTTGTCATGGGAACAGCATGACCTCAAGTGGTGAGTTAACTTTAATAATCTAAACGCCCATAGACTAGTAGTGTTAATGGACTCTCTCACTTAGTCAAAGCCAAAATGCACTATGCAGCACACATACATATAAGCCCTGTCCTTCTGTATTTACGGTTTATAAAATGGAAAGTTCCAGCGCTCATTACTTAATAAAAGCACTCTAGAAATGATAAAACATGCAATATACAGTTATGACACCAAATATCTGTTTATCTAGATATTTAACCTTGCCAGGAACTATATCTTCCAGCAGAAGGATAAAACCTAATGATTTGGTTAATAAAATAATTTTAACTAATATATGTTTTATTGTGTTGGCAAATGCTATGTTGGCGAGGGCATCTCATTTCAAATATTTATTCTGAACATGTGACTCTAAAATAAATGTGAATGGATCCATTTTTAGTAACCGTTAACTATTTATATTGATTTCTTTGTGGCAAAGTCATAGCAGATATTAAAATGTGTAATCTGTTTATTTTTTGTATTGAATAGAACTAAACTGATCAAAAATATATAGAAAGCTAAAAAAGAACAGCAATACTAATTATACTTAATAAAGGTTATATTTGTAACATAAGAATATATTACGTCACTGATGAATAAAAACATAAATGATGTTAAACAACAGTCCAATCAAATTAACCCACCCCATTAAATAAAATACATTAAAAACCCTAAACTTTTGGTAGGTTCCCGGTTCTCCACACCAAAATGTTAAGAACCATAATTTTTTTTTTTCAAACAGGTACATAATAATGTTTTTTTACACCAAAATCACACCATAGACCGAACTACTTCGTGTTATGGAAAAAAGTATAATGATGAAGAAATAAATTTAACAATATATTCAAACAGAACAACAGTTATTTAAAATGCCAATAACATTCACAAGATTACTGTTTTTAATGTACTTTTGACCAAATAAGTGCAGCCTTGGAGAGCGCAAGTCTTCTTTTAAAAACATATTTACTTTATTCTCTTCAGAACTTTCACTGACTCAAATTTGGGATCAGATCGGACAGGAAGTAGAATATTATGGTGAAACTTTCTGGAATCTCTGACACCAAGCCTGACTGTACTAGATGTCCAATGCCACCTATTGGCCAAAGCTTCATAAAAATGGACCAAAACTTGTTATAACTTTGGAATCATTTTGCCCAAATCTTCATGTCTATTACTATGGCCATTGGTTTTTTCAAGATTCAGTTTGCATATTTGCTTACTGTTTTTCTATAATTCCAAGTTACTAATGAAGATGCCGAGGAGGAAGTCGTCATTTTGGAAAAGCTTCTATATTTTGACAAGAAATGCATTATTAATGACACATAGTTATCAATAGAAAATTGATTTGAGAATACCATGTGAATTTGGCCACAGCGCCACCTACTCTCAATAAACTGGCCATTTCTCCAGGGTGTTTCCGTGTCTACTGTGGCAAGAGATGCATCCCACAACCCTAATCCTTACAAACAGTTAAGAAAATGAACGAATGGAGAGATATATTACCTTTGTGTTTGACATGTTTACTTTCCATAATATGTATTATTACAATTTCCTATGGCTTTCATATGAGTGTAGATGTTTGCATAGACTTTCCCTTTGTATTCAGCTACTTTATTTTCTAGTAAAGGTACCACTTTCATTTTCAAGACTGTGAGAGCCAACGTAATTCAACTGATCACACGTTTTCTCAAGTAGTTCATCAATCTCCAGGTCTTCATTGATTTACAACCTGCTGGGTCCTCAGGGGCCTTTGAGATGGGTATATCAGCACTGCCACACTTAATATATACGTCTATATATAGACGACAGCATTCCTCTCAGTCCTGTGGCTTTGAGCCGCCAATCCTCACATCTGATTTACAACCGAACACACACACACAGACAGACAGAGCAGTGCTGTGACTATTAATCTCATAATATCATAGACGTTTACCTATATTAGCTTTCACTGGCTACAAAACAAATAGGTGTTGCTGGGATTGCAAAAATAGGATTTTCTGCTAAATCCACTAAAATATTTAGATACTACATTACTATCATGCCATATTTAAATAAACTGCTGAATTTTATTTGAATGTTTCTGCATTTCACGGCAGTCAGTATATTGTTTTGCAATAACCTAAAGTTGGTTAATTTAGTTCTGTAACTCTCTGCATTTATGTAAATGCAGTTAATCATATATTTTTAAAAAAAGTTTTTAAACTGCAGCAGTAATTATTTTGTTTTTGTTATCGTTTCGTATTGCAAGATTGTGTTTGCCGTAAACACTGCAGGTGTTATCCAAGTTACAAACAAGAAAGTGCAACTTTTATATGCTCAGTCACAGATCATCCCATGTTTCCAAGTGATTTTAAGTTCATGTTTTGATTTGGATGTGACCAGACATGATGTTGTCCGAGTGGGTGATTTATTTGCTTTGTAATTATTCTATGCATTTCCATCAGCTTGACCCATTTTGGCTGCAAGCATGAAGGCAGGCATTATATCATTGAGAGGGTAATCGGCAAATAATATCATTCAATCCCTTTTTTTTTACCCTACATTTTGCAGTTACTCTCTTCACACTCACGACATGCTTTAGGAGCTCAGTGGAGAACACAATAAACTCAAGGGAGTAAGAAAAGAAGCTGTCTACCTCTGAAATGTTAGTGTCACTTTATAAAAATAAGTTTTATTACACACCATTTGATCTCATATTTTGTAACATCTCTTCTTTTTTATTGTCTTGCACACTTTTTATCCTGCCTGCATGGTCAAAATGTTCATGCTATCTACATAACTGATTCTCATATGAACCTTCTTATCAGTGAACGAAATCACTCACTCGTAGCAGCTGGCTTTCTTTCTTATTTTCCCCTCAAACTGGGTCAAGCTGGTGAAATATCACTGAATAAAAATGATTAGCATTGCTTAACAGAATACCCAGAATTCACACATTAGATCAATAAAATCTCAATTATACATGCTTATTAATTATGCATTCACATTTGATACTCGGTTCTCTGTTTGCTTCTGGCCTTGTGTGTGTTTCTGCAACCTTCGAAACTGGAAAATCCTGAAGTTTGGTTGCTTGCTCTGTTAAACATGGTGGATTTGCTCAGTTATTTGCATGGTTTGCAAAAAGAGTGTGATGTTAACTGAGAAAGAGAGAGAGAGAGAGAGGAGTTGGCAAATGCCAGAAAGCCAAGGAACATGGGAAGAAAACAAGCCTAAAATAAGCAACTTGGCTCATCAAAATATAGATCAGGAACAGATCCAGATCAGGAATTTGATTAATTTCATAAGTATAAACCAGCATGAAACATTAAAAAGGAGGAAGGTGAAATAAACTAAATTATAAATACTGTACACATCTGCATTCTGGAAATAAGCCCAAACATGCTAATTATAACTGCTCATATGAGTTAATTTATTGGGAAGAAAAAAAAATTGCAAGACTGCCTGCTACTTTAGCAAAGTCAGAGCAGAGCATGTCTTGACTTGCCTTTAGGCTGATTAATGACTTTGTGTATGATGTACAGAGAGGGAAATATTTCTATGACAGTGTTCCACAAAAATACTTGGAGGCCAGAATCCCTAGAGACTTGCTTTTTTCAAAATTATCTTGGTATTGTTGTGAGTGTATTTCACGGGAATCCTTCAAAGTTTTACACAACACGATTTTTTATAATGTGAAACATGAGAGCGTGATCTCCTACTGGGAGGGTGAGATTGGGAAAGGGCCGAGGACAGAATCATGGGGAACACCAGTTAAAATCAAGACCTCGGCAGTCATGGATCTCAACAGTAAATATGTTGGCAGGAAATTGAGAGAATCTGAAGGCTGTGCTCGGTTTCATAATTTCCGTTCACATAATAAAACCTCAAAGCAAGCAAAGACTGTTGCCAATGTAAGGTAGTGAAAATGAAACGCAGATTGCATCAAAACGTTGTTCAGTCTCTGATAAAAACAACCTGCCCCTTTGACCCTGAAACAAAAGCTAAAACTAAAAATGTGTGTGATAATTAAGATCTCCAAACAGTAATAAATATTTTTGTCTACTTTAGAGCAAACAGAGATAAATCATTATTCTATTTCACATAAATTAAAACAGATAAAAATTATTTCAAGGCAATACCGCTAAGTTTTTCTTCATTCAGGAAGAGGTTTCACGGAGAGCGAGACTGCAAGCGCATTTCGTTTCTATTTTTTTATCTTACAAAAGTACAACGTTTCACTGTTATTTTGAAGGTACACAAATAAGAACAGACCGTTTTGAATTATGTCTTACTCTTACCAAACGGATAAAAGTACCAATGATAATCCAAGTGTTTGTTTCGGCGCCTCCCACACGGTAGCACTGCAAACTTGACATCGCAGCCTCTTCAGACACTTTTGTTTGCAAATAAATTCGGGCGAGAGAGAAGTACAAAGCCTTCCTTACATGAATAATAATAGTTTAGCAACCAAATATTACACAGCGTCTAACGATTCATTCATGGAAACGATTCATGCCAAATGAGAGGTACATCAGCCCACGAGGTTCAGGTTCAGTTTTGTTTAAAATAAGTTTGTTATAGGCCTATAATTTATAATGAATATTGTTTCTTAACGTTCATTTTTAATTATCAGTAATTACATTATTTCTGAAAGTAATAGTAAAATGAAATCCAAAACTGTACTTCCTTTAGTGAAATGTATGACTTCCCCAAGGCTGTTCTGTGTCTTGATCAGTGTTGGGCAAGTTACGCTGAAAATGTAATTAAATTACTGATTACTGATTACTCCTTTAAAAAGCAATCACGTTACTGTTCTGATTACTTTATTTCAAAAGTAATTAGTTACATTACTAGTTATGTAACTTTTTTCTGTGGCTACATCCATGAAATTTACATGAAATCCCAGCATAAAAGCTCCCGATAAAATATTTGTTATTTAGGCCAAGCATAAACATTCACAAACCACTGTTATTTTTAATAGAAAAGCAAGCATAGGCTGCTGCATACATGGTTTGGCATGGCAGAATGCAAGCAAATAGTTCTGCTTTTATAATATCTAAAAAGATGACATCTTAGTTCATCGCAATCTCACAAAGCTCTGTTATAACACAATGAATATATGCAAACGCATCTTTAGACGTCTCCAAATAGGTGTGTTATAAGAGGGATTCAGTGAGCATTGCAAATTCAGCACTCACTGCTGACTGGGGGGGAGGGGGGGGGGCCCCTTGTGTTCCGAAAGCACCATTGCTCAAGCAGCAGGTGTTACAGCTAAATAGAAACTCTGCCTACACTTGCGCCTGTTAGCATGTTTGGTCCCATTTATATCAAGGTGGCATTGAACATACCTCTGTATTACCTTTAAATGAATCATTTCATACAATGCACTTAGTGAGTACAGACATGTTTTACATTGTCTTATTTTTAAAAAAATACCTGCAGTAACTCATTTCTGTAATTACATTTATGATTACACTGTTGAACCATCCCTTACACCCTAAATCCACTCTAAACTTACCCATACCAACCAAACCTGTCTAACCTTACCGTTTGTCCCACCTAAGTAGCATATTTTTTGATGTAAGTACATAGTAGTTAGGGCCACCTAATATAAAGTGGGACCATTGTTTTTATTTTACATTAGTTCTTGTTGCTTTTGTGCAATACATGAATAACAATTTATTTATTAGATATTTTATGATTGAATATTTCTATTTTGCGGGAGTCCCACAAATCATTTTATTCTCCCACATCCCGCCAGCACCAGCA
>JADLZN010006573.1:0-23165 GCA_018155175.1 Sinocyclocheilus anophthalmus | reverse complement strand
AGAATGTTGTGGTCAATAGTGTCAAATGTAGTGCTAAGATCTAGTAGCACTAATAGAGAGATACAACTACTATCGGATGATAAGAGCAGGTCATTTGCAACTCTAATGAGAGAAATCTTAGTATTATGATACGGTCTAAATCCTGACTGGTAATCCTCACAGATACCATTTTTCTCTTAGAAGGAATATAATTGTGAGGATACTATCTTTTCTAGTATCTTGGACAGAAAATGGAGATTCGAGATAGGTCTGTAATTTATTAATTCGTTGGGGTCAAGTTGTGGTTTATAATAATAATAGCTGTAATTTAACTGCAAGGGTTTGTTGTTAGGTTAGAGTTGGGTAAGAGTTGGTTATGGTCAGGTTAAGGTTAGTGATCGTTAAGGTGAACTGATATAATTCCAGACTTCGGTTCTGTCCATTTCTCTTTACAGACGCTCAGTGTGTTTCTCCTCGACTGTCACATGTTCTTGTTATAAAACATCTAGTTTCAGTAAAGCTTCTTTAGATTCATCTGCTATGTTTTTCTTAAGCGTTTTTCATTCTTATAATCGGTCATCCACAAAAATATGAATGGGCTGTGTTTATTGATCCATGTTATGAATGACAGTATCTGCTTTGAAGAGAAGTGCAAGTTGTTTCATGCTGAACCTCAGTGCAACCTTTCAACAGTTTTGCATCAATAAAACAGAACGTGTCTTTGTTTCTAACAGAAGGTCTATTGTCATATTACTCTGATGTTAGTAAAGCTGATGTGCTGCGATGTGAAGTCACTGCTGGAAAACTGTGAAAATCATCTGAAATGTTGGAGTCTGATTAGTGCTCAATTATACATGCAGGTGATTCAGATCTAATCATGTGAAAAGTTGTTCACTGGAAGTTAAGAGTGTGAAAATCCTTTGGCTCTCATTAGTGATCTGTACATTAGACAGATCCAGAGTGTCATGACTCTAATAATGCACCGGTGTGCGTGAGCATGAGATGCTGGCGTGTTATTTTGGGCGTTTAGATCAGATAAGTGTCTTGTGTCTGAGGAGCAGCAGATGAACTCATCTCATCGTCCTCAGGGGGACGTCTGTGGAGATCTCGAGCATGTGACGTTACTGGAGTCATAATAACAGACATGAGTGATTTGTTTTGAATAGAAGGTGTGATGAATAATAAAAGCACTCATAAGAGAGGCACTATCCCTGTGCAAACATGATATTGTACATTTGAAATGATCAGTCGTGTCTTATAGATCAGCTCGTGAGTGTTAGCGCAGAATTTGATCTTAAACTATTTAATGTTCCTCCAGTAGATTATAACAGCTGATGGTAAGTGGTTATGGTTAAGGACTGGTTAATATCTCTCTCTCTCTCTCTCTATCACACAGCAACAAACAAACGCACACACACACCACCACACACTAAGCTAATTACAAAACAGATTAGCGGATTCAGAAGCGCAGATGTCACAGCAAAGTCAGAATGAATGTGTAAGTTATCTTAAAGATTCCTAAATGCATCTATTTTTGGAAGGCCAAATAAAGTGCTTTTGATTTCGTCTAGAAACACACAGCGTCTCCCTGACATGCTGCTTCAACACTAACTGCGGTTACTGAAGCCACGCCTTCTTTCTTTGCTGCACATGTGGGCGCATTATGCTAATATTTCCACATAGTGAGGTAGATATGTGGGGGCGTGTTAGAACGAGCCGTTTTAGGGGGGGCGTGGCAGAGTCTTAACTTGATAAAGAATATCTCTTTGGTTTTGAGAAGTCTTTGCAACTTCAGGGATCTTATACGTATATGCACAATCAGCTTGTAACACTCCAAAAAAAATGGAAAACTTGAAATCGCATCATATGAACCCTTTAAGTTATTTCTATAGGCTTTAGACAGCGCTGTGTCAAAGCAGCTTCACAGAAATAAACAGGAAAAATAACAGAATTAATGATTAACTCAGTTGCAGAGACAAATTCAGATTCTGTAGTGTTTTTGTTCAGATCAATCCAGTTCAATAGTGGTTCAGTTCATTTCATTAACAGTTCAGTAAAAGTTCATCTATTTTGAAATGAGTTCAATTCTGCTATTTAAAGCAGCTCTACAGCAGACAGTTGTGTCATTATTCAGTTCAGTGTCGATTCAATCCAGTTCAATAACAGTGTCCGTGTTTTCAGATGTGATTCAGCTGTAAAGCAAAGACAATCAGTGTTGTTGAAGGAAACAAATCTTTTAAAAAGAAAAATATGCAAAGTGAACACAAAAATGAGGCTGTTTATGCTTTAAAATGTACAGATGCTGAATAAATGTCTGTTCTTGACTCTTGTGCGGTTCTACAGCGCAAAACTTCAGTGATGAAATTGAATGTTTCATAAATGGGTGAGCAGAAGATACTTATTTGAAAACATTTTTAAAAATCTTCCGTCTCAAATATTTTTGCATATTTGTCACACTTAAAATATTCAGATTATCAAACTAATTTTAATATTGCACATAGATAATGCAAGTAAATCCAAAATGCAGTTTTTAAATGATGATTTCATTTATTAAGGGAAAAAAGCTGTCCAAACCTATGTAGCCCTATGTGAAAAATTAATTGCCCCCTCCTGTTAAATCATGAAAGAACTGCAATTGACCACATTATTTTAGAAAGCTGAGTTAAATTTCACTAGCCACACCCAGGCCTGATTACTGCCAGACCTGTTGAATCAAGAAATCACTTAAATAGAACCTGTCTGACAAATTGAAGCATGCTTAAAGAGCAACACATCATGCCGCGATCTAAAGAAATTCAAGAACAGATGAGAATCAAAACAGTTGACATGTATCAGTCTGGAAAGGATTATAAAGCCATTTCTAAGGCTTTGGGACTCCAGCGAACCACGGTCAGAGCCATTATCCACAAATGGAGAAAACTTGGAACAATGGTGAACCTTCCCAGGAGTTGCCGGCCAACCAAAATTACTCCAAGAACACAACGACGACTCATCCAAGAGGTCATAAAAGAACCCAGAACAACATCTAAAGAAATGCAGGCCTCACTTGCCACAGTTAAGTTCAGTGTTCATGATTCAACAACAAGAAATAGACTGGGCAAATATTGCATCCATGGGAGAGTTCCAAGGCAAAAAAAAGCCACTGCTGACCAGAAAGAACACAAAGGCTCGTCTCTCATTTGCCAAAAAATATCTTAATTATCCCCAGGACTTTTGGGCAAATATTCTGTGGACTGATGAGACAAAAGATGAACTTCTTGGAAGGTGTGTGTCCCGTTATATCTGGCGTAAACCAACACAGCATTTCATAAAAAGAACATCATACCAACAGTCAAACATGGTGGTGGTAGTGTGATGATCTGGGGCTGCTCTGCAGCTTCAGGACCTGGATGACTTGCCATAATTGACAGAACCATGAATTCTGCACTCTATCAGAAAATCCTGAAGGAGAATGTCCGGCCATCAGTTTGTGACCTCAAGCTCAAGCGCACTTGGGTTATGTAGCAGGACAATGATCCCAAACACACCAGCAAGTCCACCTCTGAATGGCTCAAGAAAAACTAAATTAAGGTTTTGGAGCGGCCAAATCAAAGTCCGGACAAAACTCCTCCACAGCGATGTGAAAGACTCATTGCCAGTTATCGGAAACACTTGATTGCAGTTGTTGCTGCAAAGCGTGGCACAACCAGTTATTAGATTTAGGGGGCAATTAATTTTTCACGTAGGGCCAGGCAGGTTTGGACAGCTTTTTTCCCTTAATAAAAGAAATCATCATTTAAAACTGCATTTTGCATTTACTTGCATTATTTTTGTGTAATATTAAAATTTGTTTGATGATCTGAATCTTTTAAGTGTGACAAATATGCAATAAATAAAAAAAACAGGAAGGGGGCAAAAACCTTTTCACACCACTGTATATACAATTGTATGAGCGATACATCAGCACATTTCTACACTACAGTTCTACAAAAGATTCAAGCATGTGCTTTCAGATTGGATGGTTTCATATGAAGACTCAAAACCGTCAATAATCACTGCTACTCTGTTCAAACAAAGGAGACATAATTCTGTGCAAATCATCTGTCTGCCCATAGAATTGAAAGCTTCAGAGAGCAAGGTGTTTTTAACATTTCAAAACACATTCTCATGTTAGCAGACAGATTACACTTTCACATGTAACCAACAATTCCTCAACAAATATAAAATATCATAATCAAATATGATCAAAATATTCATCTGACGGTGGTGACAAAAACCTGAATCATTTTAACTATCAAAACCACCGAATCAATCAATTACTGTATTAAAACAAACAGTGAGTATGTTACTGTTTATAAAGCTTTTATTCAAGATTCATATTGAAGTATTTTGATATATCACTGGAACACAAACGATCTGTTTTCTCTCGTCTCAGAACAGTTATGTCTGCTGTGCATCTGCTATTGTAACATGGTAACTTTTAAAATATAACTTTTAAAAACAGTTATATGAACACATAAATCAATTAGTTGTTACCTCTTAAGCGCTGTTTGCAGACTGGTGGATAGTGGAGCTGTGAAGTTTCCTCTGAAGAGTCTGAAGGCCAAAGCTGGGGCTGCTGTAGAGCTTCAGGTACATGGAGGGCACATAGCCTACCTTTCTGTTATATCTGTAGAGGGAATAAAAGATTTATGTTTTGTATGGGGAAGGACACAGGCTACATGAAGACCCCCCCCCCCCCCCCCCATCTCTCTATCTCCCCCATATATATATGTAGAAATACACTACCAGTCATTAAGAAGGCTCTTATGGCTGACAAGACAGCGTTTAATGATCAAAAATACAGTAATTAATTAATAGTCTATAATTATATATATATATTTAAATAAAGACATATGAAATCATTTAAAATACAATATTCTTTAAACAACTGGTTAAATAAATTACAAATATAAAATCTAATTTTTATTTTAAGAACTGGTTTCTTTTTAATATAATTATATATATACTGTATATAGTGAAGTCTGTTCTCTTTAGAAAATAAAATGTCATTACCAACTATAACTGCTGCATGCTTTATTGTTGTGCATTTGATAAATTGTAACTTGTCTTGACCGTAAATTTGAATCAATATTCATAAACATGAAAACTGCGGCCTGTCTTTCACATTGCTCTTGTCTATTAATACATCCGTCTTAGGGCCAATTCATACCGCACAAACAAACACCAACAAACGAAAGTCTGTTGCCGTTGGTCGGGGTTGTTTTTCACCCAAGTGAACATGTTCAATCAGCGTTTGTCAGTGTCTGTTGGGGCAGTGTGAACATGACAGTTTGTTTTTCATAAAATTTTAAATCCAACAGCCAACTTCTTTGTTGGTGTTTGTGTGTTGTGAATTGGCCTTTACAATAGTTTGCCATTCCTATCTGTGTAATCTGTGTAAAGAACTTTAATCACCTAACAAGCCACCAACCATTATCAGACCTCTGTAACACCTCCACAACAGCACCAATGCTCAGAGAGAGCTCGTCCTCTTTTTTCGAGTTGTAACTTCTTGTTACGCAGTACAGCGAACCTAGTGGAGCGAGAAAATGTTTGGTTAGCAAGGTTATCTTTGGAGATTCATTATAACAGAAAGTTTGCGTAGCAACCGTGTCTTACTTTCAAAAGTAGCTGAATCAAACTCATCCTCATCCTCATCATCTTCCTCATCACATAACTCCAAGTAGGGAGCAGGAAACCAAGCTAGACATTTATCCTCATTCTCAACAAGCCACCAACCTGTTCGGAACCAACGCCCACATAAAAATATAAATAGACTGTAAAGAACATTTCAATAAACTTTTCGTTTCACTTCCTTAAGGCAGATGATACATACCTGCTTTGTCTTTGATCAGCACGTCCAGTCTTTCATCCACAGTTACTTTGAATGGCCTGTTCTTTGTATCTTTGGTCTCATATGGAGCCACACATCGATATGTCTTGGATACAAAAGGTTGGGTCACATTGCCATTTCTCAGACGTTTATTCGCCAAGTCAGGTCCTCCGCTGACAGTGTTGATGTTGTCTGATTGCAGAATCATCACACTGCAGAGAGACGAGAGCAGCTTTAACAGATGTTTACCACACAAACACTTCCCAGCAGGATCACATTAGAATTAAACTCTGGTAGTCAGAAACAGATCAAGACAGAAATTTGAAGTGAGCTACTCTACATACTGTACATGTTTTGGCAAGCTGAAGTTGCTTGCTTATCTGCTGCAAGGAAATAATCTACATACCTGTTCTGGGTATATTCTGGCAGAAGCTCCTGCTCAGTAGGCAAGAAGAATTTAATGACTTCTGAGGAATGTGACACAGTCGTGTCACATTGCAACAGGCTGGAACAGTATTTCTCCAGACACCTTAGACGAGATACTGACTTAGCCAGACCTTTCAACTGAAATGAAGTCACCATGCACTGGGCTGCAAACAACAGAAATCACATCTGAACAACAAAACAAATACAGTGTGGATAAAACACCTTTAACAGGGCCCACTAGAGGGTTAATGGCCAGACTTGCAGATAAAGTTCAGCTATATGTTTTCTTCCAACATAAAAAAAAGCATTATAATTATGCATTTTGTAAAAAATGATAATCATTAATGCCTGAAAGCCTTTGCAATGTGAGAGCATCACCACAAAATATTTAAAAACATTAATGTTACTTTATGATATTATAGGCTTAAAACAATATACAATAATATTTTTGACTTGAGTGAAGTTTGTATATTTAAATATGTAATATTATGCACATTTTAATCTCCTAAAACTGCCAATCATACCTCCAAATCTGGGAAGCACTCTATCTTTATAGTTATCCACAGGAAACTTCTTTTTCAGTTGCCTCTGTTAAAACAAGAAAAGTAGGTTAGCTGGTTATTTTTACACTTCTAATAACCATTTGTGATAAATAAATGACTGTAAAACCTACATGGAGCGTTTTGAAGTCCCGGAAAGATCTGTACACTATTAACTCACTCTGGTCTGACCACAGCACGGATGTCATGAACTTCAGTAAAAAACAAATTAACAAATTATCTTACCAATACTTAGTTATCCTACGAATATACAACATATTATTACCTTGTCTTTGCCTTTCTTCATTACTCCGATAAGTCGGGCTTCGACGGGAAAACGAGGATCACTCATAGCTGATGCGGTTTCTGAGAACGAGATCACGGTGTGAACTCTAGTCTTCCTTGTTCTCTTTCAGCATCACCAGTATCCTCATCATTTATTGCCAGCCAGACGTGGGCGTGTTGTTTATGTCACTTGAGCCTGTACGGAATGTGGAGCGAGTACAAATCGGATAAGCGGCTGCGCTCACGTGCGAACTGAGAAGTTCAAGAAGTTATTACAGAATAATAATATTTATCAGTAATAAAACCTCAGTGTTGTCTTCAAACCAAGGTAAGTTAAGTTTTGACACAATATTTGTCAGTGATAAAACATCAGTGTTGTTTTCATAGTATACATGACAGCAGTTTAAGAAGCAAACAACACCATCTATCTATCAATCTATCTATGGAACTACGTAAATGGAATATAGACGTGAATTTTCTTTCCTTACACTGTAAAAAATGACTGAATTTAACGGTAAAAAACTGTAAAAATGCTACAGTAAAAACTTGTTAAATGGTTAACTGTAAATTTCCCTACTATATACGATGAAAAACTGTATTGGACATTACATGTATATTTTACGGTAGTATACCGTTTTTGGAAGTGAAAAAGACCGTATAATTTACAGTGAATAACCGTAAATTGACATTCCCAGAATTCCCTGCATTACATTTCAAATTTTATGTTTTTTTGTTGAAATAACTATGTTTCTTCTTAGTTTTTTTTCTTATCAGTTTTGTATATTAGGGTTGTGTGTTACACCTAATGTTGTTAAATGAATGTTTATTGCATTATTTCAGTTTCATGTGTGTTACCATGATGGTGTTTAGTGTTTGTGTGAATGAAATTGTGCACCTTCTATATATGTTATTATTTAAAAGCTGCTTGCGATGGGCTTAGGTTCATTTTGTGACTTTCTCATCACCTCCTGCATTTGGTGGTTATCAGTGTATTACAAAGGTGCAAAACAGATTTCAGTACTTCAATAGGTTGGTATATTAACATTATATCAGTTAATGAAATTACGGTATTTAACTGTAAATTTAAGTTAAAACCTAAAACGTTGCTACCGTAGTTTTTACGGTAAAATTCCGGCAACCACAGCTGCCGTTTTTTTACCGTAAATTTTACGGATTTTTTTTTACAGTGTACGTATTATATAGATATTTAGTGTCTATCACCATATTCAATATATAGATAGCCTAGGCGAGTGACTACAGTCACATCTATCTGTTTGACAAGTTACTAAAAGTTTGACTATCTATCTATCTATCTGGATGGCTTTTTAACGTTTTGCTGTGTTAGGGCCAGTATTACTCCCGAAAGCTCCAGGAGTGTAAACCCAGGACCTTTCCTGTAAGGGATAATGACTTTTCATCAAAATAACCAATGTGAGCAGTCTATTCATGGCTGTCATCCTTTAGTAATTTTCCCATGATGACCTGGTGGTTTTGTGGGGGTGGACAGGCTAAGTGGGGCTCACAGGTGTGTCTTCAAACTGAGGGTGATGAGAGGGCAGACAACTAGAACATTGATCTGAAGCTGCTGGCGTCACAGCGGCCTGTGAAGAGCCGCCAAAACTCCTCTGCAGAATCAGCTCAAGGCCATCAACGGTGCGGGTTTGTCATGCCACCTGCATGCCAACATCATCACCTGGGAAAGGACCCCAGGCGCACGTTTTGGCTATTCCCCCCCACCCCCACCCCTCCCCCACCCACCCCCCCCCTTCCCCCCCCCCCCCCCCCACCGGTGAGGGCCACAAACACTGCTTTTTCGCCACCACCACCACTCAACTGAGGCAGTCCGGGAGAAAATATGTGCCCATGGTCTTGATTTGGAGCCAACTGCAGTAATGAACAAAAGGATGACCTCCTGGAAAATACCCGAAAGAAAGTCCCTCATAAAAACGGACAAAGTGTTTTTGAAATATTGCTGTTCTTCTAAAGCTCCATCCCCTGTAATTACCAGAAAAAGTTTTGAAATTTCTGTTGCTTAATTTCTATTTATTTTTTTTATTTTGTGATGTTAAAAATTAGCTTATTATTATTATAATACAACAACAACAACAAAAATTAACATGCATGGTTGTATAAATACTGGCAAGAAGGTTGTCATGTCAATAGATGAACAAAAAAGTCATCAAGACATTAAAAAACTTAAAGGTTTTAGTATATTGAAAATAGTTTTAAATTGAGCTTTTCTTTCAAAAGGTAATGCTCATAGCTATTTTCTTTCTGTGGTAATAAATGCGGTAGTTAAGGAAAAAAAATTGTAAACAACCTGTTGCAACAATGATTAATTTAACCTGTTTGCATTACACTGTACTGCCCGAGGTACACTTCCTGTTTTTCTTCGTGATATACAACATCTCTAAATATGTCACATATCTTTGGAAAGCTGAGAATCAGTGTCTTTGTCAGACTGCCAACAAGGCTTCATGCTGTGATCCCAATGTGTTTTTCAGCTAATTGCTCCCAGCTATAGTCATCTGCAGGCATCGGTTTAGAAATAATAATAATAATTAAAAAAAATTGTAGGCAGAATGTTTTTTTTTTTCCCAGTGTGTTCAAAGTTCTATTATAAAACGTATAGTTCCGGTCCTTGATTCTGATTGGCCGAGCCACGTTCGAAGCTGTTGTAAATTACTCTGCAAACATACACCTTTGTTTATGTTTGTGTGTTGCTCTGCAACCACTTTGTTGCAACCACAACTGATTCTGAGGAACTACGTTGTTTAGTGGAAGAATAATGTTTTTATTAATATCATTACACTTTATTTGCTCTGTTTTATTTTGTGAAACCTTGCTACGTATATGGAATAACCATTTAATAAAAGCAATAAGCCCCATGAAGCCGTGGTTTACAGTGAATTTATAACAGCTAAAGGGGTTTTAGGCACTCTGCTTTGCGTCCTGCCTAACAACGCCCCTTAGCTGTTAAGAGCTTATTGCTTCATTACTCAATACCATAAGACTTACAGTGATTCTGAGGTTTTTTCTGTTTAGGAACAAACCTCAAAGTGTCACTTTTCAAAAGAGACCAAAAACATGCATATAATCCAAATCAGGCACGTGCACACATAGACATCAAAGGTGGCTTTAGTACCTGCCATTTTTCTTCCCTCGAGAGAAAGTAGCCTTTTTTTCTGGGAAGTTTTTTTTCTTTCTTCAAATAAATGAATATATATGTGTGCGTGTTACTGTTTGCGCACAGCTTTCCTTGTCAAACAAATAAAAAAACAAAATATCAGGTCGGGTCAGTCACAAACAGAGAACCGCAAGCGGCAGAAGTGAAGCCCTCCCTCCCTTTCCAGTTGTGTTTGTCTTGGTGTGGAGGAGAGTGGTGATGAACAAAAGACTAAGCTACCTGTGCCTCGAATTTACAGCTAATTATCCAAATGACAAAAAGCAAATATAGTTAATTTGTCTTGCTAACATCCATGACTCGGCTACCATGTACGTTAGCTAAGTTTAGCAGGTTAGACAGTGCACCTCTTTGGATGCAAGATTCAGTTTATTAAAATGCATTTAGAATGATCACAAAATTCAAGATATCGGGGCAGAAATGTATATTTATATACTTCCATATAGTTAATCAGTATCATGCGAAGACTGAGGTTTTTTTCCACCAAAAAGCAGCATGATTAATATTGATACAGCAGTTCAATAAACAAGAATTTAATATTAAGACACTTACGTTTTAGAAACAAGTTAAACAATTTTTTGACTGCTTTTGTCTATTTTCGCCAACATATAAATTCCATGTGCATCTTGAGCAACATGATCCAGTGTTTTTAAAATAATTTTAAATATCAGTATTCAAAGTTTTGTTTAAAATATCAAAACAGTATTAAAGCATTTGTAACTGCAGGTTAAAACATTCATGTCCTGCATTAAACAGTGTGTGAATGCATCTAAATGCCACTTCAGATGCAGCTTCTGTGTTTTCTCTGCATTGCAAAGATTCATTTTGTCAATACTGATTTCATTTTCTTGGTAACAGCCCAAATGACTTATTATTTTAATTGACTGATTCAAGTTAAGAATTTGACTGAAAAGATGATGCACACTTTTAGAAAAAAGGGCTTTATAAAGGTAAAAATGCCCCTAAAAGGTAAAAAAAATCTATTTAAACTTATTGGAAAAGATTAATTTCTATCACTGCTGTGAACTGATCACCGCACAGAATATGCAGAATATCAAAAACTTTAAGAGTCAGCTGTCCACGGTAATCCTTAAGATATCAGCACAATAACACACCCAGCAAAATATCGTTTAATTATCGTTAGCGATAAAATCCCAGAAAATATTGAGATATTCCTTTTTGTCAATATCGCACACCCCTAATAATTAGATGTTTTATTTAGAAAAAAAAATTCCCTTTCCCACTTGAGCCCCTGCCCCCTCAAAATGTCTGTGCATCGTCCCTGGTCCAAAGGTTTCAAGCCATGCAATCCAATTTACTTTGGCTATGCCTTTTTAATTCAAATTTTACAGGAAGGCTAAGGGGTTAAACAGTTGATGAAGTACTTAAAACAGATGTAGAGCCAATTATCCTCTTAAAATAGCTCCAGAAGCTATTTATAAACTAGTTTCTCTTTTTGTTTCCTATAACAGTTATGTATCAGGAAAGTGAACGCACCAAGGAAATAAAGCTGATTGACAGCTACTCGTACACTATAATTAGTCATACAGGACTATTAAAATAGTTGTTCAACTAAGGCATTAAGAATGCTCAGGAATTAAACATGTCTAACATTTGTCATTATTTTTGGTACCTTATTGCGATATCAAATCATTCGGTCAAACTCTTGCAGCTCGACATCGGTCAATATTATGGCATGGCATGAGTTGACCTTACAGTATTTCTACTAGTTTGCTCACACAAGAATTTGCTCACTAGTTAAAAAAATCAAACAAATAATAATAATATATACAGTATATATATATATATACACAGTATATCACTCATGTAAATACATTAATTTATACCAACAACATTTTTTTTATGGATTACATCAAGTAGAAATATCTCTTTAGAGCAATAATTGACTGAAAAATTAAAATTAGCTGAAAATGTACTGAGCCTCAGGTCATCCAAGATGTATATGAAGAGAAAAGCTGTGTTATAAGAAAAAAATCTATTATTAAAGTATTTTAACTTTAAACTGTCTCTTTTGGCCAAAACGCGAGTTCATACATAATCCATAATAACGCTTCCTCCAGTGAAAACTTCCATCCCCTGTAGTCCTCTCACCTAAAAATCCAGAGCATCCAGTGGTGAGCAAGTGTTGTAATGCTAAATTTCTCCAAATCTGTAAATCTGTTCCTATGAAGAAACAAACACATCTACATTTTGGATGGCCTGAGAGTTCTATGAGAATAGCACGGTCCACACCACACTATAATGATAATGACAGAGGAACAAGAAGGAATCTATTTCAGAGTAGTTTTTTTTTCAGCTGATGAATGATAAAAACATTGACATTCAATCAGAATCTATCCAACATTAAAGAGCTTGAGCACTTAAAGTGGCAGACGAAATGAATGCACTGCGTTTATAAGACACAAAATATTATCTACCATTAGCATGGACGCTATATAGTTATCATTATAGTTAATGTTCTTGGTGTGAATGGGCCTTAACTGTAATTAAAGTAAATACCACTTCAATGAGTTATGAACTGGTCCGATCCGGATTGTCATTAGTCAATACAGCATTCCAGCTATGCTAAAATCCATAAGTAACAGTTATGACATGAAACACCAGAGCACTATACTGTAGTGCACAACAGTAGATGATCATTTTACTGCATTTTTGGAAGAAGGATGCCAATTAAGGAATTGTCTTAAAATTTTGAGTACTTAATATTTTTAAAATGTGATAACCATTAAGCAATAAGGTGATCAAGTCCATGTTGTATTATGAATATAGTCACAGCCAAAAGTATTGCAGGTTGTGCAACATGAAATTATTTGTATAAAAACAAAACAGTTCAAAATATTCCTCTGCTATGACTCATATAAAACACTGAGAACTGCCTTTAACAAAATAAATTGGAAAATCTCCACACCTGTGAATGAATCAGTATCAGAACAGTATAAACCACAGTTGTGAGTAAATTAATGACTGCAGCAATAATCCCATGTCCTATGGTGGCCGAGAGAGCTCAATGCGCTGCGCTGTAAATAGAAAAAAAACACCTGCAAATTAAGAAAACAACTTCATCAATTTGACAACACACGTGCTGCAAACACTGGGGCAGTGTGAACATGACAGCTTGTTTTTCATAAAATTCTAAATCCAACAGCCAACTTCTTTGTTGGTGTTCGTGTGGTGTGAATTGGCCTTTAAAATAGTTCGCCATTCCTATCATTCTTTGAATGTCAGTGCAATCTGTGTAAAGAACTTTAATTACCTAACAAGCCACCAGCCATTATCAGACCTCTGTAACACCTCCACAACAGCGCCAATGCTCAGAGAAAGCTCGTCCTCTTTTTTCGAGGTGTAACTTCTAATTTTCATCATTTTCAAACCTAAAATCAGCAAGCATTTATTTTGGCGGGTTGTCAGTTTTGCATGTTGCTGTGAAACCGGCAGCACATAGCCTAGGTTTATGCTTTCAGTTTGAAATAAAATCTTATACGGTATTACAGTTAGTCAATCTAAAACGGTGAATGTGCATAAACAGCTGTAAGCCATGTACCACCAGTGAGCGGTCTGAACTTATTTCCACAACGCATTTTTTATTTTGGTCGCGCATGCGCACCTGCACACCACTTTATGTGCACCCCTGTTCATAAGCCATTTTGACAGAATGTTAGTTAACTTAGAATTAATTATGGTACAATTATACATAATGTAACATTTATTTAGCACCTAAAACTATTGTAAAACTGTAGTGTTCAATAGGGCACAGAACTGATCTGTGTAGCATAATGACCGATTTTGTCAATTCAGTGCACTGAAATAATAGATTATTGAATTGATGGCTAATTAGCTTCTAATTTGTTGCAAATCTGCACATTTTAATCCTGTAATCCTAAATCACACTGCTTGTTCATTTCAGCCAGGAGAACAGGCCCCACAACTGAGCCAAGCTTTGTTTTTTGTTCCCCCCCCCCCCCCCCCCCCCCCCCCCCCCCCCCCCCCCCCCCCCCCCCCCCCACCCCCCCCCCCCCCCCCCCCCCCCCACCTTTGTCACCTGATGGAGTTGTGGTTTCCGTGCAACTGCGCCTTTTGACGCTCAGTTTGGGTTTATAAGTCAATTAACATTCAGCAATGAATTGAGGCAAATTTAAGCAAAACATTGATACTGTTATTGAACTGAATTGAATCAACATTGAACTGACTTAAGCTGAATAATGACATGAATGCCTTGTATGGAGCTTCTTGAGATGAAATGAGATAACCACTCGAACTGTCCCTTTTATGCACATTATAAGCTAATCAAACGAGCACCTCCCTCAGAGTTTGTTTGATATTGCTGACATAACCTTGGTTCAGATGAAGTTCTGAAGGTACAAACTCTTCTTTCAGTTTACTGGAGCAGTTATTGAAGTGCCTCACCGAAACCCATTGTACTGCTGCGTGAATAAATAAGTATATTGCATTAGACATTATGTTCAAAACTATAGTTTTTTGAATAACAGTCAGTAATAATAGCTTATATAAACAGCCAATAAGGATAGACACAAATGTGTTAAATTAGCTTTTTTAAATCTAATTTCATGTCTTATGTAATTTAAAAGCCTTGCCTGTATTGTAAAGTATGGCTTTGGTAAATGAAACGTATACTTGTCATGACATTTGACTTTCCCTGTACATTTAAAAAATATATATTTATTGTTTGTTTTAACGTGTTTCTGTATTTGTCATGTTTATAATATTCTGGAATAACTGAAGATCAGTTCTTCTGCAGCTGTATCCATCAAAGTGCTTTGCAGACATAATGGGAATGACTGTCACATTGATTGGACAAAGTTGTAAGTAAATGTATTTACTTTATAAGTGCACATATTTATTGGAGTCTGTAAGCGTTAAGATTGTAAGGCACATTTAGTGCTTCTCTTTGTTTTTATTAAAGCACACAGGTTCTAAGCAGGAATTCATGATGACATGACTGATGGAATTATAGTTGTGGGTGACCAAAGTGAGCACCATCAATCTGCAGTGATGTGGTCCTGCTAACAGAAGACGAAATCTTGGTGATCTGGGGTTGTAACACGTTCTGGTTCTAAACAGTACCAGAAAAGGGTTCTTCCGGCTTATAACAATAGCCAGAACCCTTTTTGGTGCTAAAACAGTTGTGTGAAACTGATCTTTTTATTGTCCTCTTGCATTATTGACAACTATTTTCCTGTTTGACTCTGTAAAGCTGCTTTGAGCAGTAGGCTATTGTATAAAGTGTTATATAAATAAAGATGACTTGAAAGTTTACTGATTGATTGAATAAGTGGATACAATATTTAAACCAAAGTTATGGCAACAAAACAATTTTAAGTTAAAATAGTCTTTAATTCTTAGAAAAAATCTTGGTAATAACTGAAATTCTTAGTTTCAATTAACTCAAAATTTTAAGGCAACCAGGTTACTTACTTTTTAAAGTTAAACCAACAAATCTCCATGTTTTACTGTGAGCAAGAAAGTTGGATTCGTAAGCTTTGAATGAACGGAATGTGGCTGGATTATTCCGTAAAGCGAGATCGTGTTGACTTTTTGAAAAATCTGTCAAATGAAGGTTTTCACTTTATAAAGTTGCTGTGATACAGCTACTGTAAACGCTTCTGTAAAGTATTTTATAAGTCATGCATGGTAACTGCTGAAATAGTTACTAGTGCTTATAGGATCAGCAAAGCTCAACAAATCCAAATCATTTTTAAAAGAATACCCCTTTCATATTTTGTCAAATTACTGTTGGGAAAAAGTTGCAATATGTGAAAGTTGGAAAATGTGTAGTTTTGAAAGTAGTATATTTATGCCTCCCAAATGCGCATTTGATCAAAAAATACAGTTTATAAACAATATATTGGAAAATTATTATTACATTTGAAAAAACTGTTTGCTATCTGTTAATATATTTTCAAAATGGAACATATCCTGTGTTGGGCCAAATTGAATGTTCTGCAGCCATTAGTCTTTAAAGTTTACATTGATCATTCAGAAATCATTCTGATAGATGATTCTGTCACACAGAAACATTTCTATTATTGTCAATGTTGAGAACAGTCCGTTGTGTGCTGCTGAATTAATGTTAGTGGAAAACTCTGATACAAAAATAATTATTTGATGAACAGAAAGTTTATTAAAACAACATCGCATCAATCCACTTTCACCCCCCTTGCACTGTACGCCTTTGTGCATTCCCTTTTTTTTTTTACGTATATTTATTCACTTACCTATCTTATTTACTAATAAACGGAGACCCCGCTGTTTATTGCTCATTAGTCCCCGGTCAATTTAGCTTCACTACGCCTTGCATATAGAAGTATCCCCACGACCCCAAAAATGTTCTTTCAATCCATAAATGCTAATTTTATTGACCCCACATTTTGAATGGTAGTGTAGGATTCCCCACTTTTCTTTTTCCTTTTTGATTGATTTGTTATGCATTAATATATTGAAATTTAAATAAAGCATTGGAAATATGGGTTTTGTAAAAGTGTTTTAAGAGTGTTAGCCGGTTTGTGGTTGCAAATTTACACAGGTTTAACAGCAGGCATCACCAGCGTGTGGTGTTTAGAGCGCTTCGAAACAGTTGCAACCGTTGTTCTGACGGGATCATAAAAGAAGAGTAATTACCGCCCCCCCCCCCCCAACCACTCTTGAAAATTCTGAAACTACCAGCCAGTTCTAGCAATACCTGCCCGGAAAATTACCCCCTTCTTAGCTAATTTCGATAAACCAAAGGAAAGATTAACAAACAAATCGATGTCACATCATAAGACACAAAACATGTAAGTGTTCCCTGTACGTGTGCTGTGTGTGTGTGTGTGCTCTCTTCGCCCCCCGCCGTGTGGTGTGTGTGTCCCTGTTGTTGTCCCCGCTCCCCCCGTGTCCGTGTGTGTGTGACGTGTCATCATGTGTGCCCCCCCCCCTGTGTGTGGTTGTGTGTGTGTGTGTTGTGTGTGTTTAGTCAGTTGTAATTTTTATCTTTGTCTTTACAACCCACCTCCTGGCTGGCTAACCCTGCTGCCGTATAAATCCTGTTGTACCGCCACCGAGAGATGAAACATTTTATCTAGTCTCATAAAATTATCTTTAAATGGGGAATCTATTAAATTCTAAGGTAATCTATTAAAAAGAATGTTACAAATCAATATTTTCATAAACAAACGACAGGAAACAGGGAAAGCACCCTTAAATTCGATATATGGGAACATTGACCTATATGATATATATATATAATATATAGATCATATATTATGGTGTGTGTTGGAATATATTTATTTATAATATAATTATTAGTATATCTGTGTGGTGTGTGTGTCCCCCGTGTGTGTGTTGTAGATATATTATATATATGTGTGTTGTGGGTGTGTTTGTGGTGTTGTGTTGTTTTAAGTGAATTATAAATTTGGTAGATTTTTTTATCGTCTTTACCATGGGTGGTTATACTGTGTAAAATGTTGGAGAGTTAAAAAGTGAATCTTAGGTTCATAAAGTATCCTCTGAAAAAAAGGGCCCCCCGACTCTATTAAATTTAAACCGGCCCCCGCATCTAGTAAAAAGAAAGTTTACAAATCAATATTTTCATAAAAACAAAAAGCAAAAATAAAAAAAACAAAGCAAATAAATATAACAAGAGGGGACATAAAGCGTAGTATACGGAAGGGATATATTTCTCTGTGGGTGGGTGTGTGGGTGTGTGTGCGTGTGTCTTGTGTGTGTTGTGGCCTGCTGTGTTGTCCCCCCCTGGGTGTTGTGGTGTGTGCCGTGTGGTGTATGTGTGTTCTGTGTGTGTAACAAAAAAGGGCGACCCATCGACATTGTGTTTAAAACAAATCATCACAATTGGCCGCGCTTGTTAAGGACTTTATTCTGAATTGTCCTTTACGACCTCCGTGTGTAGGGCACATTATCAGCTCACATGCTTCTCGTTGCGGCAGGCTGGTGACTCTCTACGTGAAAGTATTTATTTGCTCTTAAAATAATTGAGTTTAGCTTGATTGATATCTTAATATCTGTGTTTTTTTGTTATACTAAAACGTGAAAACTATGATTTGTCAACGTTAGCTCCTCACTAGCGCCCTGATCCAACTATATAACCTGGACTAAATGGCTTCAGCACTCTTACGTTAATAAAGAAACAAAGGGTTTTAAAACAAATGATGTCAGGAAATTGTAGGTCATCAAATTGCAGTTTGGCCAGCAGGTCTTTGGATTTTATTTCTCAAGGGCCAGCATGTTCCGTAGTTATTAACACACAGACAAAAGCAAAATATGCCAGGACACAACAGGGTAAGTAAGTAAAGATCATTTACAGAAAGGTATAGAAGGACCAAATCTATGTACAGTCATGGGGCCAAAAGTTTTGGCAAGAGTGACATAAATTTTGTGGTTTTGCCAAAAGCGGTGCTGTTTAAGAGTTGTGGGGTGGTCATTCACATGGTTCTAGAATTAATGGTAGGGTGATTAGATGCATTTTAAATAATTGTTAAAAGCTTAATTGGCCAAAAAATGAACTTTTCAAAAAACAATTTTTTGACCCTGAGACAAAATGACCAGCTAACATTAATTGACTAATCATATCAGCAGCACATGTGAATGAGTACTAGTGAATAGTGAATAAATCACTATCATACTAATTAGATTGTAAGAGCAGACTGATTGCTATAAAAGGAAGGAAGAAGCACTTCCAATCATTGTTTTCTTGTTAGCAATGGTTACCTCCAAAAAAAACACGTCCAGTCATCATCGCTTTGCATCAAAATGGTAATCGCGATGCAAGGAAAAAAGTGCGACACAAGAATTTAGCACCGGAATAGAAAAATCATTACCAGATCATCAAAACTTCAAGGGAGGAGTTCGACTGCGTGAGAAGTCTTCAGGACGTCCCAGAGGTCCAGCAAGCACCGGGAACCATCTCAGCATGAGGAGTCAGCTACAGAGTCGTGTCACCAGCTTGCTCAGGAATGGCAGCAGGTTGGTGTGATCTGCACACACAGTGAGGTCAATTTGGAGACTCTGGAACAACGGCCCACTGGGGTTGTCAAGAAGGGCAGCAAAGAAGGACACTTTCCCAAGGGAAAAACTTTCAAAGACAGACCCTGAAAATTCTGCGGAAGTAGGTAGTACAGGAAGTACAAGGATTGGACCGCTGAAGACTGGTGCAAAGTTATTTTCTCTTATGAAGCTCCCTTCCGACTGTTTGGGAAATCTGGGGGAAGGGGGAAAATCGATTTGTGGTGGAGAACGAAGAAAAAGGTTTGTGAAAGCTATTCATGGAGTCCGGTGTGGGGTGCCAACAGTTGAAGCATCCGAGACCATCCATGTGGGGGTCTTGCTTTTCAACCAGGGCGAGGGGCCTTCTCTCTAATTGCCCAAAATACTCTGCCTGAATCAAAGAATGGGGTATGTAAAAAACGTCTGCACAGAGCAACAACTCCAACGATCCATGAGCAATTTGTTGATGATCCGTGCATTTTCCAGCATGTTGGAGCACCATGTCACAAAGCAAGAGAAAGAAGAGGCTCGAGATCATTTGAAATTTTGGATCCGTGGCCAGGCAAGTCCCTGGATCTTAGTCCCATAGAGAACCTGTGGTCAGTCTTCAAAAGGCGAGTTGACAAGCAGAAGCCCACAAATTGTGATCAACTCCGTGAACTAATAATGCAAGAATGGATCACCATCAGTCAGGACTTGGCACAGAAGCTAATATCCAGCATGTAAATATTGACTTCATGATAAGAGTTTTGTGCCAATATAAAAGCCTTTAAAATTTTTAAGCTGAGTGTTTATCAGTTATACCTAGAAACGTGGGAAAAAAATAATCGACAAATACTGTGGAAGTAGCAAACTTTGCCAAACACCAATTTAGTCACTGCCCCAAAACTTTCTGGCATGCCGGTTATGATGGCTTGGTCTCTTTTTCTTTAAATCGCCAATTTTTGCAGAGAGAAAGAAGTTCTACGGAGCATGTTCGAATATCTAAGGCGGAAAGGTGAGAATCCCCGTGTTGGTGGCCAATAAACACACATCGGAAAGATAAAAAGAGGAGGAAACAAGTTTCAACAAGGAAAAAAAAGAAGAGAGATACTCGTGTTGTATACAGGGGGCCGGTTTGAAATCCCAACTTGACAGCGAAAGCCTAAAGACTCCCGGTGGGGGAAACGCTTAAGCTGTTACAGTGCATAATGACGCTACTTGCCATAGCTGCTTGCGACCAGAGCAGTGGGCGTTTCAGAAGGACACACTGAAGTTGTACAACATGGAACTGAGTAAGCCATTATGATTAAAAATAAAGTTAGCGTCCTAACTTGTATATATTACTTATATACCAAGACAGTGATTATTTGTGACAGTGGGATACTAGAATACATCCACTTTATCCTGCATTACATAAAGTATACCTAAAGCGGATCATCACAAAATGTGAACTATATTATCATCCTGCTCTAAACTGCTTAATGTGACTATAATGCATGAATATATAAATATTAACATCATGATTTTATCTAAAACTGATTTGAATCTGAATATTTTGTGGAAAGCACTGTACTTATAAAAATGGCATGGTTTGATTCAAATTGTAAATATGCTAATATGACTTATTTCCATCCATACAGACCACCCTTTGCAACACAGCGCTTGATAACCCAACACAAAGAACGAAGGAACGAATGATCTCAGCAGTTCTTAAGTTTTTGGAGACTGACACAATCTGGTATTTTGAGGCTCGCTTGATGGCATTTAATTAATTAAACCAAGATTTATATAACATTATAGTAATGGTAAATGGTATTAGATTTAAATCTAATACGTCTGTTTATAGTTTTATGTTTTCATTAATCAGATACCTTTGCTGTAGTTACAGAGTAGAAGAACCTCCAGGTCTTGTGGAACTTCAGGGAAATGAATGGGACCCTGTAATGAACAAAGGTAATTTTGGCTAGATTATTTACACATTTCGGCTAGATTATGTAATGGACACAATACAGGTGCATCTCAATAAATTAAAATGTCATGGAAAAGTTCATTTCAGTAATTCAACTCAAATTGTGAAACGTGTGTATTAAATCAATTCAATGCACACAGACTGTATATTAAAGTAGTTTAAGTCTTTGGTTCTTTCAATTGTGATGATTTTGGCTCACATTTCACAAAAAAACACCAATTCACTATCTCAACAAAATAGAATACTTCATAAAACCAATTAAAAAAAACATTTTTAGTGAATTGTTGGCCTTCTTTAAAGTATGTTAATTTACTGTACATGGACTCAATACTTGGTAGGGGCTCCTTTAATTACTCCTCAATTCAGCGTGGCATGGAGGTGAACAGTTTGTGACACTGCTGAGGTGGTATAGAATCCCAGGTTTCTTTGACAGTGGCATTCAGCTCATCTGCATTTTTTGGTCTCTTGTTCTCATTTTCCTCTTGACAATACCCCATAAATTTTTCTATGGGGTTCAGGTCTGGTGAGTTTTGCTGGCCAGTCAAGCACACCAACTCCATGGTTATTTAACTAACTTTTGGTGCTTTTGGTAGTGTGGCAGGTGCCAAATCCTGCTGGGAAAATGAAATCAGCATCTTCAAAAAAACTGGTCAGCAGAAGGAAGCATAAAGTGCTACAAAATGTATTGGTAAACGGGTGCAGTGACTTTGGGTTTCAAAAAACACAATGGACCAAACACCAGCAGAGGACATTGCACCCAAATCATCACAGACTGTGGAAACTTAACACTGGAATTCAAGCAACTTCGGCTATGAGCTTCTCCACCCTTCCTCCAGAATCTAGGACCTTGGTTTCCAAATGAAATACAAAAACTTGCTCTCATCTGAAAAGAGAACTTTGGACCACTGGGCAAAAGTCCAGTTCTTCTTCTCATTAGACCAGGTAAGATGCCTCTGACATTGTCTGGGGTTCAGGAGTGGCTTAACAAGAGGAATACAACAACTGTAGCCAAATTCATTGACACATCTGTGTGTGGTGGCTCTAGATGCCTTGACCCCAGCCTCAGTCCAACTCCTTGTGAAGTTCACTCAAATTCTTAAATACATTTTGCTTGACAATCCTCATAAGGCAGCGGTTCTCTCGGTTGGTTGTGCATCTTTGTCTTCCACACTTTTTCCTTCCACTCAACTTTCTGTTAAAATGCTTGGATACAGCACTCTTTGAAAAGCCAGCGCTTCTTGGCAATGAATGTTTGGTGGGCTTACCTCTTGTTGAGGGTGTCAATGTGTCTTTCGGACAACTGTAAGATCACGCAGTCTTCACCATGATGTGTAGGCGCCTAGTGAAACAAACTGACGAGAACATTTTGAAGGCCCATGAAACAATTTGCAGGGTTTGAGGGTTGATTAGATGATTGGCATGTCACCCATATTCAAATAGTTGAGATAGTGAATTGGTGGGGTTTTTGTTAAATGTGAGCCAAAACCGTCACAATTAAATGAACCAAAGACTTAAATTACTTCAGTATGTTTGCATTGAATTTATTTAATACACAAGGTTCACAATTTGAGTTGAATTACTGAAATGAATGAACTTTTCCACGACATTTCTAATTTATTGAGATGCACCTGTATATAGCCACAAAATGGTGTATATGAACATCTTGTTATTTTTAGGTACAATGTAGTAATTGGCTCGTCCTCCAGTATAATGGGCCCTCAAATCCCAGAGGAGACTAAAGAGACATTTCAGCAGCACCTTAATTCCTACAATTTATGGTCTCTGACAGGTAAAGATACCATGGTGGCTTTTGCATTTTATGTAAATTGACATTTTTACATAAGATTGATTTTGCATCTTATGTGAATAGGCCTGTTTAACCAGTGCAGTTTTTTTTTTGGTTCTGCAGGGCTTGAGTATGTGATC
>JADLZN010006571.1:0-24953 GCA_018155175.1 Sinocyclocheilus anophthalmus | reverse complement strand
GTAATTACAAATATATTTAAATAAATTACATATTTCAATAGAAATTACATTAAAGTGGATTTTTGCTTGTCAGTACATTTTGGCAGCACAATTTAAAGAAAGAAAAGTAAAAGGAAATACAGTTGAAAAACAACTGTATTAATATTATTTATTTATTTTACAAAAAAAACACATCATGGTTAACATATGAAGAGTTCAGATGCAAATGCCTCTAAGTGCCGTCTGAATTTTCTTCTAAAATTAGCATTTTTGTCAGGCTCCTATGTTTATGTTCATTTATTTAACTTTAATGGCATAGAAAAGGACCTATACATTGCCATTAAAGTGACATTTCTGAACCTAAACATAAGAGCCTGATAAAAATGCAAATTTTAGAAGAAAATATCAGATGGCACTTAGAGGCTTTTGCAAATCAACTCTTCATATATATATACAGTCATGGAATTATTTGTGTTTTTATTATTTGCTTATTTGTATGAAAACTGTGCCAACTTTGGTTTAGGGGTAATTCATAACTATAATAGTCAAATGTATAAGCAATAGTTATTTACCACCAACAAATAAAATAAAACGACTGATGCTTCTTATACTGTCTGAAGAGGATTACATGTTCATTTTACTAGCAGAAACTATGGTTGAAATAGTGAATTTCAATTTGGGAGAAAGAAATGTCATGATAAATAGATAAATAAACAAACTTTGGTGACATTCTCAAATTCACATTTTTATTCACATTTATTATAGGTTACTTTTGATTTAGAGAACCATATAACTATGTTCTTCTTTTTATAAAGTTAAAAGAAAAGATCATGTATAGTACAAGACTCACTTACCTTGGGCCACACTAAACATGGAGCCGCTTTCATTCCGCATCTGTTTTCCGGAAAAACCCGAATGCCGTTCGGCTCTCCTGTGTTCGGCTATGCGAAGTCATTGTAGTAAACCACAAGGTCAAGTATTCGATGCAGCATCATTTTATGTTGTAACTTGTTTTTTAACTTTAATGTGACACATGTTGTCATTGTCCATTTCAAAACTGAGTCCAAGTCCCGAGTCTAAGTACCCCAACTCTACTCTTCTACTCTACTCGGCAGTTATATTTGCATCGCCTCCGGGCAGCTGTTTCGGGCATCCAAGACCAAGTCCTTTCTAAATGAATGGGGGAATCTCAAAAAATGCTTGCTGAACGCGAAAGTAAATGATATATGTGACCCTGGACCATAAAACCAGTCATAAGGGTCAGTTTTTTAAAATTGAGATTTATACATCATCTGAAAGCTGAATAAATAAGCTTTCCATTGATATATGGTTTGTTTGGATAGGACAATATTTGGTCGAGATAAAACTATTTGAAAATCTGAGGGTGCAAAAACATCTAAATATTGAGAAAATTGCCCTTAAAGTTGTCCAAATTAAGTCCTTAGCCATGCATATTACTAATCAAAAATTAATTTTTAATATATTTACGGTAGGAAATTTACAAATATGGCATGGAACATGATCTTTACTCAATACAAGTATTAATTATATCAGCGAATATCGACTCTGGACCTTGTTTGCTGTTCAGGTGTTACACCTCTGGACTGCTCGGCAACTGCAATACACATATCCGATTATAAATTGCTTTCTTTCAATGTTAATGTTACACTCTCTACATCCTGGCAACAACGTTCTATGACATTCCGGAATATAAAAAAAAAGATCAACACCTCAGCTTTTACTGTTGCAATCACCGACCTCCCACACAGTGACCATCTTGCTTTCTCTGATGAGCTGGTCTCCTTTTATAATTCTGAATTGTGACAGCTCCTGGACAATTTTGCACCTCTTAAAACTCGGACTGTGTCTTTCACTAACTCTGCGCCCTGGTTTACTCCCTGGTACAGCCTTCCTGCACCCCTTTACTTCACTGCTCAATGTGATGAATTTATGTCTTTTTTCAGTAACAAAATAACTGCTATCCACCAACAGATGACCTCTCCGGCTAACCCATACTGTAATTCATTATACAGTGTTTCAACCGATTCTTTTCTCTTCTTTTACCCCGCCATCTGAATTAGAAATTTCTAATCTTATTCATAAATCAAATTCTTCAACATGCTTATTTGATCCCATACCAACTCACCTTCTGTCTTCCTTCTCTTTCTCCTCTTATAACTCATATTGTTCATACTTCCCTTAGCTCTGGCACTTTTCCATCATCTTTTAAAATAGCTGCTATAACCCCAATTCTTAAAAAACCTAATGCAGACCCTAACTATTTAGATAACTTCCGTCCCATTTCTAATCTTCCTTTTATTTAGAAAATTCTTGAAAAAGCAATTGCAGCACAGGTCCAAGCTTACCTTAGTAATAATAACTTATATGAGTGTTTTCAGTCAGGATTTCGTCCCAAGCATAGTACCGAAACCGCCATGGTGAGAGTAACAAATGATTGGTTAATGGCTGCTGATGGTGGGTCCTTATCTATTCTTGTTTTGCTTTATTTTAGTGCAGCTTTTGATACCATTTCACATAATATTTTGTTAAACCGTTTATGTGCTATTGGTATCTCTGGTATTCCTCTCGCCTGGTTTACTTCATACCTTTCCAATCGTACACAGTTTGTACAACTAAAATCTTTTCAATCCCAACCTTTTTCTGTTAGCTGTGGTTAGCAAGGTTCTGTCCTTGGTCCTCTATTGTTCCTAATCTATCTTCTCCCACTTGGTAATATCTTTTCTACATTTGGTATTACATTTCACTGTTATGCTGATGATACACAACTTTAAGTATCTACTAAGCCTGATTCCATTCTTCAACCTATCTGTCTTATTAACTGTCTTCACGAAATAAAAACCTGGTTCTCGGCCAATTTTCTTAAAGGGGTCACATGATGCTGCTAAAAATAACATTATTTAGTGTATTTGGCATAATGAAATTTGTTTATGCGGTTTAAGGTTAAAAAACACATTATAATGATTATAATGACTTATACGGTCTTTTTAAGCTTTGTGTTGCATCGCGCCGCGTAAACAAAACAATGTCTGCATTTGTGATCGGAGAAATGGCAAACAACAAGCACTACTCTACACTGCCCAAAAAATTCGCTTTAAATATATAAAATAAAATAAAAATCTTTAAATATAAAAGACGTACTTACAGTCTTTGAGTCAGAACAGCCGGCATTGTAGTCTACTCTCCCAGGAAACAGTCCTCCATAAAATGTGCTGCACATATCCGAATATTTGGGTTGAAGTGTTATGGAACAGTGTTGTAAATACACTTAACCACTGATTTCTAGTATGTCCTCTTTTGAAGGCCAAACAAATTAGTTTCGCTTTCACAACGAAACAGCGTCACACACCGCGGCCTACAGTGAGCAGAGGCCGGGGGCTAGCGTGAGGAACGGCCGGAGGGTTAGAGTGAGCAGAGGCGCAGGCTTGAGAACGGCACGGCCGGCGATTTCGACGAAGGAGCGTCCGGAAGGACATGTGACGACTCCGGGCTGGACTCCGCTTCGTCCACGGTGAAAGCCGATCCGGCGATCGACAGCGTGAAGTTGTAGTATTTCCTCAGCGACCAGCACGGATCAGCTCCAGGTATGACGAAGCAGATATCATCCTCTTTTGGAAGACCAAACTAAGTAGTTTCGCTTTCACAACGAAGCACACAGCGTCTTTACGACATGGCAGTGGAAACAACAAAACTACAGCGAGAATAAAAGTTATGCCTTCTTTCTTTGCGTAAACATTTGGGCGGCGTTATGCAAATCTTCCCACACAGTGACGTAGGTATGTTGGGGCGTGTTAGAACGAGTCGTTTTAGGTAGGTGTGGCTGACTCTTAACTTTTATAAAGAATATCTCTTTGTATTTGAGACTTTAGTCTTTGCAACTTTACAGATCTTCGTTATGCATCAAGAGCTTGTAACACTCCAAAGAGAAAGGAAAAATTGAAATTGCATCATATGACCCCTTTAAACTTAATGGCAGTAAGACTGAAGTATTCCTTGTAGGCACTAACTGTATTCTCTCTAGGTCCTGTAGTTTTTCTTTTCCATTGATGGTTCCTCAATTTCTCCTTCTCGCCAGGTTAAGAACTTGGGGGTCATCTTTGACAGCACTCTTTCATTTGAAGCTCACATTAATAGTATAACCCAGTCTTGCTACTTTCATCTCCATAATATTGCTCGCCTTCGTTCATTTCTCACCCCACACAGTATTGCCATTCTAGTTCACTCACTTGTCACCTCTCACATCGACTACTGTCATTCTCTTTTATTTGGTTTACCACACAAGCTTCTCCATAAACTCCAGTTGATTCAGAATTCAGCTTCTCGTATCATAACCCGGACTCCATCTATACAACACATTACTCCATCTCTTAAACAGCTTCATTGGCTTCCCATTTCGCATTGAATTTAAAATTCTTCTTCTCGCGTATAAAACTCTCCATAACCTCGCTCCAACTTACCTCTCAGATCTTATTCAGCCCTACACCCCTTCTCGAACCCTTCATTCTTCCTCACTGGGTCTTCTCCATACACCCACGGCTCATTTAACCACCATGGGTCATAGAGCCTTTAGCTGTGCTGTTCCTCGCCTTTGGAATTCTCTACCAGTTAACATTCGCAACTTAGATTCGTTATCCCAATTCAAAGCTAAACTCAAAACTCACTTATTCAGAATAGTTTATACTACATGATTACTGTCTACACTCAAATCTTTAATTATGTTTTTTTTTTAAACTGCTCTTTTTTATGGTTCATTGATATTGCTATTTATTGTTATTTATTGCTGTTTTATTTATTTATTTGCTGCTGATGTACGGTGATCTTGAGTGATTTGAAAGGTGCCTTAAATAAAATGTATTATTATTATTAATAATATCCTAATGATTTGTTTGCATTAAAAAATAGTTAATTTTGACCCATACAATGTATTGTTGGCTATTGCTACAAATATGCCCATTCTACTTATGACTGGTTTTGTGGTCCAGGGTCATATATGTCAAATCAGCAACAAAATCTGAAATTAACTGCCCCATAAATGTTTGCTCAAATAGCGTTAAAAGGCTTATTTTTTCAATCTAGACCAGCCAATGCGCATGTGCAGTAATAAGCGTGTCTCAATGGGAACCAGAGCTTCTAACGGCCAATGCAGTGACGGAATGACTTTACCAATCAGCAATATTCTGCCATATTGTGTTGCAATTTCTCACATTCACAAGTAATAGGAGTGAACCGTCATTGTATATTTGTCCATAGTCTTTGGTAGGACATCCAGCTTACTATGACCAACAATACTGACATTTAGTAGCTGATCAGTGTGTGATCTGGCTGATGTCTGTTTGAAAGCCTCATGTTTGTAGAAATCACAGCCAGTGGAAAAGCCACTCACCCTTGTCAGAGGACATGTCGGATGTTTTCAATCAAACTTGCACTTCTGCCATCACTCGGTTACATAATACATAACGGCTACTTTTAGGTTGAAGAGCCCTAGGACAGCTGAGCAGCTGTAATTATCATGAAAGGTCATTGAGCGCTGTGGATCACACATCCTTTGGACCGCAGAATGAATTGGCCAACAGCAGCCCAAAGGAGGAATGAGTTATGGGTCGTTCACACTGAGTGTGTTTTATTTTTATTTTTTAAATTTTTTATAAATCAATGGAAGTTGTCAAGAGACTATGTTGTTGGTTGTAGTGAACATTTCACCCAGTGGATGCCGTAACGTTATTGGTGGACTTCACAAATAATAATTGCATTTGACCACGTGACCTTTAGAATCAGGTTGAGTGGTGCTTTGACCACACACGCAGTGTATTGTTGGTGTTGTCCAAGATTTTATCTCCTTTGAACCCCAAAGCAATTCTATTCACTGAACAAACTTTACTTACTGCCTGATTATAAATCCCACAAAATTGCTTCAGTGTTATTTTAGTTTTATTTATAGTATTTATGAACATTTTGAATTGGCTTTTATTTTGAAATTTTCCATTTTAATTTTAGTAAATTACTTGTGATTGTCATTTTTGTTCGTTTTTTGCTTTTTAAAATATTTCTATGTAGCTTTATTTTTTTCATTTAGAGTTTTAATAATTTTAGTACTTCAACTTAAACTTGTTTTATTTCTGTTAAAATGAGTTTTTATCTAAAATTATTACTTATTTTTTTCCAGACTTTTATATTTTTTCTTCTTTTTTTTCTTTTTTTTTTTTTTTTTTTCGTTTTTTTTTATTTTTTCTTTTCCTTATCTTTTGTTTCTTTTTTTTTTTTTTTTTTTTTTCTTTTCTTTGTTTTTTTTTTCTTTTTTTTTTTAATTTTTTTTTATTTCAATTAAGGAAAATGTTTTTTTAATAGTTTGTTTTCAATAACAACAATAATAAACTGCTTTATATGTGTTGGCTTAAATATAAATATGGCAATTAATATAAAAATATTAATGGTCCGATATTGTGCTATGTAACCAAAGATATAAAATAAATAGTTGTATTTAATTTTATTAGTTTTTTTTTCAGTCCGCCGAGAAGTTTTGCATCTAGTGAATTAGTCTAAAAACGGAATGCGTACTGTACTGTGAGCAAGCCATACATACTTAATAGAGTTTACAGGGGTTTTTTTTGTTACCACAGTTACAAAAGTGAAAAGCAGAAAGACATTTTTGACTATCTATAAGAAGATATCTCAGTTACACATTTATCAATATGTGTTTGTCACTGGGTTTGCTGTTACCAAGTTGGCTTACATGTTTATGGAGGGCTGGGTTTTGAAGAGAAAGCATGTGTTCATTATTTTTTACACCATGAACAATACATATGAAAAGGTCAACTTCATTGGTTCTTGCATATCTCATTATGCACAGAGATCGAATATGTGGATGTTTGGCTGAGATTTGAGAGCTAGACTATTGTCTGTATGTCAAGTATTGCTTCAAAAGACTTGAAATAGTGCACAAGTTGTATGGCTAACTACATTTATGATGCGTTTTTGTACTTTTTGGACTAGGGTAGCCCTTGGAAACTACATGCTTATGCAAAATTGAATTTTTTGTGTTACATGAAAGTTTGAAATGACCTGAAGGTGAGTAAATGATGACACAGCGCTCATTTTCATTTTCCCTTTAATGCTTAATAACATCTCTGACATTTAGACTTTCAGTAACACTGATGCAGCAGGTGTTTCATTAACCTCATGAGTCACATCATTACTAAAAACACCTTCAATATGTTCTCCCAAAAACAAGCAATCAGTGATTCCCACTAATGAAGATCCACGGCTTGTTTCCGCTGTGCCACAGTTAGGAATAGCGTGAAGTCGCATCGTCACGTGATCAGCTTCACAGCCTGAGAAACCGAGAGGATATCCGCAAGTGTGATGTCTTCATGTGAGCTGTACACGATTGTGATATTCACCATAGAGCATCATGGGAGTCTGCTGCACCTCTCTCCACACAGCCTCTTTCATCATTGGTATATACAGATGCACGTTTCCCATAGATGTCACGAGGATGTGAACCATGTCCATGAATTGCCGCTGGGCATGAGCTGTCTTTAATGTCAGCTGTGTGAAGCGATTTCCGAGCCAGATTCTTGCTGAGCTGTGTCTTAGCAGGCTGTTGTTCAGAAAGAGCGAGAGAGATTGAAAGTGAATGGAGAGAGAGAGTGAGAGATCGGTCTTCTTTACGCTAGCCCCCAAGGCGAAAACCCTCCATCTGGGTCAGTTGCAGTGTCCAAGATGGTTTTTGATGTGTGAAATAATTTAGCACCTACAGTGCACACATTGTTCTCTAGCCTCATATATGAAACATTCAACATGAAGTGAAGAAAAAAAAAGTGTGATTATTCTCCTTGACTGGTAGTCGCTAATAATGCATATCACAGGTCTGGCTCGATAGAAACACCACGTTGTCCCTCTCTTTTCTGTCTGAGGTTTAACTAATATTTTTTAATATGTCTTATGTATTTGTCAATTTGAAAAGTGATTTAATATTGTGTTATTTGTTACATTTCACTACATTATTACATGTCAGATAAATAGATTTAAAATTAAGCTTAATTTATAATTCATTAAAAACGACTTATTTAATTCACATTTTGAAAAGTTACTCTTTTAATTTACATTTAATTGCCTTTTTAGACAAAAAAGACATTTATAACTATTTAATTAGGTCCATACCTAGCTTATGAAACATTTTAGTCCTGAATACACTCTTAAAAATAAAGGTGCTTCACGATGCCATAGAAGAACCTTTTTGTCTAAATGGTTCCATAAAGAACCTTTAACATCTGAAGAACCTCTCTGTTTCACAAAAGCTTCTTTGTGGCGAAAGAAGGTTCTTCAGATTATAAAAAGGTAAGAAAGAGCTGGTTCTTTAAAGAACCTTTGACTGAAGGTCTTTGTGGAACCAAAACTGGTTCTTTTATGGCATCGCTTGAAGAACCTTTTAAGCACCTTTATTGTTAAGAGTGTACCTTAAATCTTAGACAGAATGGTCTATGATCTGTCTGTCTGTCTATCTGTCTATCATTTAATATTTACATGCTTAAACATTTTTCCTAATTAAATTATGATTTATTACAACAGAATGCGGAAGAATGTGTTCCCGATCCATTGATGGGTCCTAATGACATTAAAATCTTATGATTTATTAACAGATCACTTGCTTTCTTATATGGGTTTTGGTGCATTTGTACTCTTTCATCTCTCGTCTTTACATGCTTGTTTTTGTCCTCTGCTGAAGCCTTTTTTTCGCACTGCTGGTCGGTTGGTCCTCAGTCGTGTTTAATGAAAAGAGACGGTCAGCTTTAGCTGCAGTCGATACTTCACCTATAAACAGGATAAGAGAGTGACGAACCTCTGACAGCAACACGCAGCTATCAGCCTCATAGCGAGGGCAAGAAAAGACCAAATTTCAATTTACCACCTGTGAAAATGTAATCTTCTCGTACTGGGAACTTGAAAGAGGTTGGTGGACTTTCTGCCGGGGGACAACGGCAGACACTTTGTCACAATAACACATGACTGTAGAAAAACAAAAAACAGCTCCACACATGTACGGTACTTGACTCACTTATTCTTCTTAATGTATCCTTTCAAAATATGTTAAGAGATATTTCTAGTATTATTATTGTTTTTTGTATTAAACTTTAAATTGGAGTCTTACAGCACATGATTTGTTAGACAATTCTTAAATGTCATACTATAATTCATAATCAGTGTTGGGCAGTAACACATTACTTAGTAATGTGTTACTGTAATTTGATTACTTTTTTAGTAATGGAGTAATTTAACGCATTATAATTTTCAAAATAGTAATTAGAGTATAGTTACAAGCCGAGGTTACTGCCGCGTTACATTGCTGGCAATGCAGTGTTTTATAATCTAGAGATTGTAAAAAGGATGTTGCACACGAACTGTCGAGTCAAGTGCCAGTGGATTAGAGACCTGCTCCCGCAAGACCTGACGCAACAGAGTGCGACGCGCGAGTGCTGGTGCGGGTGGGTAGATACTCATGTGTGTGCGGGATGCGGGAGAATAAAATGATTCACTGGACTCCCGCAAAATAGACATATCTGAACATAAAATATCTAAAACAAATAAATTGTTATTCATCTAATGCACAAAAGCAACAAGAACTAATATAAAATAAAATAAAAACGATTAACAGGCGTCATGCAAGGAGTAATCAGTAATCAGTAGTTTAATTACATTTTCAGAGTAACTTGCCCAACACTGTTCATAATGCAGGTACGTGTTGTATATTCAGCTTGGCTCGGGGGCGCTAGCACATACACCACTGCCTGTTTACAATCAGTTTTCGCTTTTAGATAAAAAAAATTAGGTATGTCCTTCTCCTGCATTGATTTCATCATTGTGATTGGCTTGACACTATTAGTTGTGAGTCCTTTGTGAATTGTGTTGTGGGGGGTTTTTTTCTCTCTTTTTCTTTTTTTGGCTTCACTCTGGTGGGGTTTATTTTTGGATCCAGACCACTGACAGCATCCTGCCATAAATATAAGCTGGCATTATTTGTATTCTGCACCACAGTTGGTAAGCAATCTCAGAGCAGGTCTATTTTTCAACCCCAGCCTAGAAATATCATCCTTTGCTACCCTCTGCAAACACGACAGAATGGACCCGAATGGCCCATTTATTATTCAGATCTATCTGTAGAGCTTCATATAGGCCACTTTCCATGAATCCGGCACGCTTTGGTGTCCCATTACTTTTCACAAATTCCCCCCACCCTTTTTTTGTTATGAGATCGATGAGATGAAAATAGTAGTAAAAATTGGCCTAGCATAAGAAGTGGCTATTTTTAAGTGCATCAAATGTCTGAATACCCATTAAAATGGTGATTTTGGCCTGAATCATGTCACAACCTTTTCATTACCTTATGGTAGCTTTAACTACAATCTAGGAAAAAAACACGAATTTGTTTTTCAGTCTGATAGGTTTTTAGCTCCATTGTATGTTTAAAAAAGCTCTAGATCTAATGTGTTGATGGTTTTATGCTGCCAGGGGTATTTGTGGACACCTGAAGTGATTTGTTTTGTGTGTTTTTGGGATCTGGGTCACCATTAGCCCTTAGGTATTTCATCATCAACAGCAACAATGTGTGTATTGTGCTGTGACATTTATGTGTGTACATGTGTTTTCCTCTTTCACAACCCATACGTATGTGTGTAGACTGTCATATAGAGGGCAGATATTTGTGATTCATTGAAGACTTATGGTGTGGTCAGATTTACCATCTTTCAGTGAATTTTCACAGGTGAAATACAGTCATTTTGATAGAAATCCATGCAAATGCAAACAACAACATGTATAAGATGGTCAAACTTTCTGCATTAACCAAGAGAAAGATGCTTGGTTTAAAAGTGACTATACACTATATTGACAATAAACAATGGACTTTTTTGCCCGCAAAATTTTGACTACATATTTTGACTACATTCATTAGTTGCACACTGGTGTGTTATTGTAGCGAATGTGATATTAACTGCACATTGTTATGCCCTTAAACACGACACTGAACAAAACAAACTGTGATTTGCTGCTTTACTTATGTAAAGCTTGCACATTTTATACTTGTGTGCTTAATAGAAATGCCCTGCAATTGTATTTTTGGTATATTAAACTGGTATACTTAGAGGCTGCTAAATTGGAACAACTAATTTTGTACTTAATACACTTTAATTGTGCAGAAGTATTGCTGAAGTCCAACTAAAGATATACTGATTTTGATTGTGCTACAGTGGAACTATTGCAAGTATACTTCAGACATTTGGGGCAGTTTTACTAAACGGCAAATTAGCGTGAGATTGCCATTCCAAAACAGCTCCAATGTGCGTGGAAATTTCTGCAAGTGATTTACTAACAAATTAAAGAACACAGACACAACATCTCATTTACATATCGACTAGGGCTGGGCAAAAAAAAAATAGATTTTCCGATTAATTGTTTTTTTTAAATGACGTCGATTCGATATCGATTCTCAAAAGCCGTGAATCGATATTTTCCAGTATTTATTTCAGCACATTTAAATTAACGTGATTTAACGTGAAGATAACGTGATCACATCTGATTAACGTGAATCTTATCATTAGTCTTCTCCACTAGATGTCACCCTTATTTACCTTGCGCGATGTTACAACAGAAATCCTGTCATTCATTCAGCACTTATCATGGCCATACGCGCAATTCGCAATGCTCAGGTGAAATGCTATAGTAATACTATAAATCTGCAGAAGCATTTGATATCACGCATAAGGCGCCATGATTTCCGCAATGAATGAATGGCGAATTCTGTTTTGTTTACTACACACATACTAAAGTGCAGATGACGCTCACAGTGTTTTCAGCTTCTGCCATCTCACTATATGATGATATGAACACGAATGTCATCTCCAGCTGCTCTGAGAGTCACTTCATTAGCATTTACCATTTCATTTGAGAAATCTACCGTCATATCACATACAGAGCAGCTGCAACTTCTTCACGGCAACCCGTCAAAACTAAAGTTTAGTTTAACGTTCTACTGTCAGAATATATTACTATTTAGCTGTCTTAAGACTCAATGCTACTACTGCTAATAAATATGAATAAATCTTTATTTTTAAAGGAATAATCACATCTGTTTTCTTCCTAATGTTAACAGTAAACCTCTGTTGTGCAGCAATTTGTTTGCCAAAAATGAGAATTGATCAAGAGCTTGCGAACGAAATTTAATCGAATGGGACACCTGAATTGATACACAGCCCTAATATGCCCAACACAAATCTACCAAGCGCAGCGCAAATTAGCGTAGTCGCAAATATAGAATAAAGAAATAAAGAAGCCACAGTACTTTGAAAAGAAAAATGAAGGGTTGCAAGCAGGGTTTGAAATTAACACCCGCCAACCCGCTAAATGCGGGTAAAAATCAGCTGTGGCGAGTAACGCTGTCAAATCACTAGCCAATTTGGCAGGTTACTTTTCGTAAGTTATGTTCACTCAATTTCTTTGGGAAGTTCATGCAGGCCAAATCTGCGCAGGTTTAGCGCAAATACTGAACTCGTGAGACATCATGACATTATCGAGTATATTGCAAAAGCTAAACAAAACACACCTACAGAGGCGTGCATACGCGACGTGATGAAGTCTGGTTAGACAACACAGGATTTAGTGAAAGGATTTAGAGTGGTTCTTTCACTGCATGATTCAGTCTATTAATATGCATTAACAATGATCACATACTTCAAGATATGGAGGCAGAAAATGTATATATTTATATCAATTCATATAGTTAATCAATATCACACGAAGAGAAAAAATCAGCATGTTCATAATGATATTTATTTTATACAACAGTTCAATAAACAATAAGTTAATATCAAGACACTTACATTTTAAACACCATATTGGCTGTTTTTGCGCTATTTCTGTGCTATTTCGCCAACAAAAAAACATTCCAAACACAGCCACAATACTGTTTTGTGTCTCTGAGCAACATGACGTTTTGTTTCTGAATGAATCAACCGTTTAAATGATTCGGTTCAATCGCAATGACTCACTTAACAGTGACTTGCTGCCACCTACTGGCGGTTTTAATTTCACATTTAAAGTATCTTTTAATTTTTTTAATAATTTCACGTTTTAAATATCAAAACATTATTTATGCATTTGTAACTGCAGTTTAAAGCATTCCATGTCCCTCTAAGCTGCATTAACATGTGTAAATACATCTAAATGCCACTTCATATGCAACTTCTGCAAAGATTAATTTTATAGATACTGATTTAATTTGTTTAGTAACAGCCTAAATGTAGTATTATTATAATTGACTGATTACATTTAAGAATTTGACTCAGAAGATGATGTACACTATTAGAAGAAAAATGGCTTTATAAGGGTAAGAATGCCCATAAAAGTTAAAAATAAATTAAAAAATATTGGAAAAGATTAGTTTCTATCACTGCTGTGACCTGACCACACAGAATATGAAGAATATCAAAAACTTTAGGAGTCAGCTGTCCACGGTAGTCCTTAAGATACCAGCATGATAACACACTCAGCAAAATATCGTCTAATTATCTTTATCGATAAAATCACAGAAAATATTGAGATATTATTTTTTGTCAATATCGCACACCCCTAGTACTGACAAAATGATTTGCAACGGTCGCTTTGTCACGCCCAGTGTAGACAGCCTCAAAATTTTGGTGTATTTCTGTCTTTTTTTAATTCAAAGATCATACAATCATCATCAGTAGTGACATTAAAACAAATTTTAGACTTAATATTAAGAAATGTGCATTGTGTACAAGTAGTACTTCAAATAAAGTTTAATTATAATTTTTATTTCAGTTAGTCTCGAGCGTTATGTCAGTAAATATGTTAATAGATCTGAACTATACTTAGTATGAAATAAATGTAATTTAAATATATTACTTTTTTACTAGGGTGTGCCTAGGTAGCAGCGCACTAGATTTGAACAAGCAAAAGAGTCAGAGATCAACCGTGAAGGAGCAAGCAACAGTTATATAGACAGTTATATATAACAGTTATAACTGAAAATTTGACCTTGCTAAGGGAGAGTGAATAATTGTTAGTGTTAGTTGTCCTTGGCTTGGTAATTTTTCACTCTTTCATTCCAATTTCCTCTTTTCTTGTTGTTAATATCCTCATACTCCTGTTTGTTTAGCCTGGCTTCACAGTGCCGGACGAGCAGCTTCAAATCCTCTTGCATGGCTCAAGCTTTGCTCTGGCACTTGCTCTTCCTGCATCATCAGTCGTTTGGATATATTCGTTAAATACATTAGGACTCCCAAGTGTGCCGACCGCACTACTGTCACATGATTGACAGAGACAGACGTCTCACAGTGCACATAGGCCGGTCATCTGCCTTACCGTCCCTTGTCTAGACCCTCACTCCGCGTTACGCTCCTTCTTTTTATCAGCCTCACACAGACTCAAGCTTCTAGCATTTTAAGCGCAACCCCACTTCAATGGACCCAGTATTTTGTTCGTTATCACCACCCTCGGCCCCCTTTCTATTTTTGTATCCAATTTCACCCATTACCCCCTCAGCTTATACTCAAGTTTTCTTGGTCTTGCTGGAGATGCAGTGAAAGTTGTGCGACAACAACCAAATTTGTGTCAGATTCTGCAAACAACTAATACTGGAAAAGTCATTTCCGTAAGGAGGCTATTGAGTTGAATTAATGTGGGATTTTGATGATCAAAATAGGTTTAAGAGCAGTGTTTTTCCTGAGACTTTTAGTAAACATGAATTAGCTTACTGCTTTTTGATTGTAGCTTTTATCTGTGTTTCTCTCTTTCTTTGGAAATCATCCTTAAGTGGGGAATTTGCCTTGAGATGCGTTCAATCAATAGCAGGAAAATAACAGCTCTTGGCCTAAAAGGCAGATTTGCTGTACAAGTTAGAGAGACGTCCGTGGCATGCAGACGGAGTGAAGAGATTTGAAAGGATTGAGAAATCTCTCTTTGGAGAAACGTACAAGAAAGCAATTATGTCTGACCAAGACTTACCTGCTTGTTCTTCAAAAGACTGAGCTGCTGTTATTTGCCATCACTTTCCCTCTTCAATATACAATGAACATCCAGAGTGCCAAGAATTTTTTTGTTTTGTCAATTATTTTATACTCAAATCTCCTTATTCCATCAGATGAAATTTAATGGGTTTTTTAGCCCGTATTTTAAATGCATCTTAATGGGTTTTTGTCTTTCAGCTGTGTTTAAATCTTTCAAAACATCTTGTTTGAAGTGCAATCAAAAATTATTTTTGCTCATGCTTTCAGGATATGTTGTCATGTTAATTCCATTGGGTTCAGTCTACTTCAGATTTGTAAAACGGAAGTTTACTTAAACCATTTATGTTGAGACTACATGAAGAATTTTTGCTGCAAACTGAGCAGTGGATTCCTAGTTCCCAGCATGCTTTGAAAAGATTTGATTAGGAGAGTAAGTCAACTGCATTATTATAAAAATCAGTTTAATGCATCCTTATTGGACAAAATTTACTGACCCAAACTTTTGATATTATTTTAAGTGATAAATTTATGTTTTTGAGAAAGCGGAGGGGGGGGGCTGTGTAAGGTTTAATGCTTATGTTTGGGGATTTTCCTATTGCTGATGAATGACGCTATATAGTATTAGGATGAGACGGTTTAGATATACTGTATGTTGCTATAATGCGCAATTCCTGTGCAAAAGCCAGTATATTGACCAATCTCTTGTGTCTTGCTCATTACATACATTTAAAAAAGCTCTGTTGATTGATATGTTTTCCCTGCCATTAAAAAAACCTTTACTGGAAATGAATATCATAGTAATATGGGCCACCTTTTCATGTGGATCTGTAACCACCCTAACATGCTGACATCCTAGCAGATGCTGTGAGGATAGGTTAAAGTGAGGCATGGCATTTATATGATAAGTTTGCAAGCTGACTCTCTTATTAGGTTGTGTTTCCAGGCTCTGTGTTTGTTTGAAGTGAAGTGAGCACTCCAGGACACACTTTAAGCCGAGCGGTGGCCACGATAATCCTACTTGATCAGAAAAAGTGGATTTACAGAGTTTTAACCGCAGTGTCCCAGTTAGCCCGGCCGATGAAAGCCAACCCCCTGTCCTCCGCCAGCTTTTATCTTTCAATTCATTCATCCATCCGTCCGTTTATCCCTGCACCTTCCCCTTTCAGTGCATCTAAAAGCTCATCAGAACTCATAATATATTTGGTTTCAAACACACACTGTTACATCATGGAGTTCATAGCATGCACAATTGTAAAAAACTTGCATTAGTGGGACGTAGCATATCATATATTGTGACGATGGCAAATCAGATATGTTTAAATGAACCAGTAATACAAAACGGTTCCCAATAAGTGTCCTAGGTTTAAAGTAGTTTGACCTTAAAGCATGTTTTAGTTCACTATGTCAAGTGAGAATATGAAATGCTGACGAACCATTTCAGCCAATTCAGAGGCCTCATTGACAAGTTATATACGAGGTGTATGTTGTTATAAATTATATTAATTATATATATATATATATATTATATAGATATATATATATAGTATATATAATATACTGTATGATGTGTGTGTGTATATATTTAACATAATATGCTTTTAATTGCACATGACACTACATGCATGGGAAAAATTGGTTTGTTAACTCAACTTTGGTATTTCAGTTGTCAGTTATTTTCTATTCATTAATAACTTAATTGAAGCAAAAGACCAGTAACTGTACATGACAATAAACATTTATAATTTGAGAAGATCTGTCAGTCAAACATTTGGCGGTAAAAGCTGAAGTGCAAATATACAGTTCGTTCTGGCTATAAACTTATTTTAGCATTTATATTCTAATAGAGATATACAGTTGTTCATTTAGTTTTGTTAGGTAAGTTCGTAGAAGTAATTTGATGGGTGGCAGTTTAGCTCATTTGGCAGCGAATTAATTAACTCCACTAACCTGTGTGCATGTTTATGTTCATGTGTGTATTTATGTGCCTGGTTGTTTGTTTGTGTGTGTGTGCATGAGTTTGTTTCTATGTGTTACACACTGAAGAGAAGGTCAAGAGTGTAACAGCTGCTGCCGCCCAGTCTACTGCACAGGAAGCAGCATGTTTCATAGGTGTAGCGCCAGTGTGCTGCATTGCAGCATGCATAAACACACAGTGGGAAATTGTTTCCTTTAAGAATCTGTGTGCAGTGTGATCATGTTGCAGGCTCAGTGTTGGTCATTTGAGGTTCGCTTAAAAGGTTTCTCTCTGGAGAGAACCTCTCATCAACATTCAGCTGCCATGGAAATTATCACACACTTGCACATGTGTTTATGTAATTGGGTGGGATCTGTTTATTAGTATGAAATGAAAGCAGGGAAGCAAAGGTCATACACTGCATTCAAACTGCCTATATTGTTTTATCTTTATAGACATGGTTAGAGATAAAGAACTTCCTGCAGAAAAAGTGCTCTTTTATACACCGTCATCCATCCTTTATTATGATATACTGTATCTTTCAAGTAAATGTTTTGCAAATACATTTCATAATGGGGGTGTGAAGTAACGAATTACAAATACTCACGTTACAGTAATTACGTAGTTTTTTATCAGTAACTGTACTTTTTTGAGTAGTTTAAAAATTGTGTACTTTTACTTTTACTTGAGTACATTTTAAGTGATGTATCGGTACTTTTACTCTTACTATTTTCCTCCGTTTGTGGTCGTTACATGTTTATTTTAATTTTATTTGTATCCATCAACGTGATTGGATAGATAGAGAGTAATAGGTCTCGTGACTTTCGTCCAATCAAATTGTGCATAGAAAACTTTAAACGCCAACTGTTTATCATGGCTGCTGGAAGCACATTCTTCAAGCATCAATTCAGTCGCATCTTCCTCTGAACTTCTGCGCTGCCTCTCTCGCGTGCGTTCTGCAGCGGTCAATTGGATAAGTCGTTGTTGCTTGTTGAATTTGTTGACTTTTGATGAGTTTGAGCGTGTGATGCACGCTGTGAAAAAGTGTGTTGGAAACACAAATTGAGGACCAATCTGCACCTTATTGATGACCCGTGGCGTTAATATACTGCATCTGTGCCAACGTGTGATGTAATAAAACTGCAGCTCGTTAATAAAATTTGTTTTAAACCATTTTATACAATCCGCCTTCATTTAACAAGTGCACTCGCGCATAAACAATTTTCAGGTTCAACACTTTTCCATTGTTCCATTCAGTTGTGGATGCTGCTGATTCACCGAGACCGCCGCGGCTCAGCAAAGAGACATGCGTGTGTGTGTGTTTTCCTTTGAAAAGTTTCCCCAGAAATACTTCGCTTTTTAATGTATTTTTCCTTACAAATTGTATTATTAGCATAACAATTCAAGTAAATGTGTAAAAGGTATGGCATGATGCCATCCTTCTAGAACAATGTGCATTTATGTTAAAATTGTAACATAAATGATCAAGTTTAGTTATTCTTTTTTCTAGAGGCACATGTTCTTCATTAGTGAGATACTAACATAATTTTATATTGAAAGAGACTGAAACAAGTAAATTATTTTTACTTTCAACAACACCTAGTAAGACACGCGTAAGGAAAGTAATTATTTTGAGAGGGGAATCGAATCTGAAGATTCAAAATCAACCCGACTGAACTTATTCCAAATTTGATAGGTTACACTTTATCAACTGTTCGTCCAGCAAGACGTTAACATCAGTATATATTACCAATTTGAATATTTGTACTATCCCCGGCCAAAGGTTAATACATGCTTGTGAAAATATATAAGCTACGGGGAAAGCTAGGTAACCAAATCTGGGCAAGTTTTAATTGATAATACACACACAAGACAAGATTCTTTATAATGAAACCATTAATCAGTTGGCTAATCTTTAGATGACAGGTTTACTATGTAATGAAAAAAACACACACACGGTGAAATAATACCAAACGCACCTAACTCACGTGTAACGAAGCTACATAGCGCAGAATGTAAGCCATGCCACCGGCGCCATCTTGTTGTCGCCATTTCAACACACCGATGCCGATCTAGCCATATTCAGAGAACTCCAAACTTACACAAGTGTATGTAAATATGCAAATTTTTCGATAAAACAGGTGTATAGTGACCGGGCCGGGCCTGCAGTGTCAAAGGATTGAGAGTTAACGGAGTTCTGAGAAGTCCAACAAAGTCTAGTAAGTTATTCGTATTAGATAGCACAAGAACAATCACAAAAGCAGTATTTGGTTTATCAGTAGTTGCTTAAGATCAATTCAGCCCAGTTTTCCAGTAGTAAGGGAGCATGTTTACTTGCGTTTGAGGGTGAGGGGGAGTTTTCCTCTTGGCTCGTCTCAGGGAATTCCAGCGGGTCTGATTGGTTGTAGATCTGTCGTTTGGATGACATCTTTTGGGAGAAGCCCTTGTGGTGAATGGTTGGTTTCCTTGTGACGTAGGAGCTTCGGAAGTCGTTTGAGAGTTTCTTTGTTGCAAGACTTCGACGAAATTTGGCAGTAGTCACAAAGTGTCGGACGGAGTGTTTGGGGTTCTGGAGACCCAGTCGCTTGATGGGCAGCATGCCAAGCGTTCAGGGGAGCGTGATTACCACAAAAGCTAAGAGGCGTGAACTATGGTGGCCCAGTATGCACAGCACAACCAAGACTGTAGAGCACAAACGCAATTAAAAGCAAACTAAGCTTCACAACACAAACGAAATAAAAAAGCAACATAGCTCACAACGCAACGTACATTCCAAAAGCAAAACATAAGATCACAACACACGACATTCAAAAAAGCAAACATAGCTCACAACACAACGACATAAAAAAGCAAAAAAAGCTCACAGCACAACGACATTCAAGCCACAACACAACGGAAATGCGCATGAACACTAGGGGGCAGGTTGGTCTGCAGAAACGGGCAATGACTCATGCACGCCACGCAGACTAGTATTCCTGGAAATTCAGGGTGATAAAGGTTCGTGTCTGTATGCCGTATCATGAAGGATCACCAGCAGCAATATGTTTCAATGAACGATGAGTATAAAATATATATTTGACAATATTGCTTATAATATAACAAAGAATATACCACAGTAAATGATTATTTAAAGGGGTGGTTGTCACCCTTGAGTTCTCAAAGGTTTTTCACACTTCGCCCCTGGATGAAGAAAACGCAATAAGGGATTCAGAGACGGAATTTTTCACAATCTGTACTACAGTCTGCAGCGCCACTTAAGAATGACGACAGCATGCAAATCACACTAGTAAGATCTTAAACCCTCTATTATTATATTACTGTGCACAAGGTAGTTCTTTTTTTGTCGCTGTGGTTGCTTTGTTTAAAAACCTTTTCTGTGGGTCTGGGCAATACGTGTTAATAGATGATTCACCCAAATATAAAAATAAAGCTGTCATCATTTACTCACCTTTATGTAGTTGTAAACCCATATGGCTTGATTTCTTCATTGGCATACAGAAATGTTGTAAATAATGTTAGTGTCAGTCAGCTATAAAGATATTTTTCCCCACATAAGAAATTCATAATGGTTTAGAATGATACGAGGGAGAATAAGCTAAAACCCCAGCCAAAATCTTTTTTTTTCATTCGAGTACTTGCATGCCAATACATTATACATGTTTAACCCTTGTGTTGTATTCAGAACCCTATCACACATTTACTATGTTACAGAGCAAAAAGGACCCTAACACCACATGAGGGTTAAAGTAACCTTCAGGTTCAGTGTAGGCAAACTGACTTTTTACATTGTTTGGTGTGTATTTTCTGAAAACATGTCTCACACCCAATCTAGATTTGAGATTTAGAACCATTTAATGGCCTTTTGGAGAGTTACTGAACCTGCTTCCCACATGGTTTGTGAGTGAGCAAGGACAGCTACATCGAGGAGTGAATTTGGAATAATGCAATGGTAAATATTGATATTATATTGTTTGTGACAGAGAAAGAAAACGATATACAGTGGGGAAAAAAAGTATTTAGTCAGCCACCAATTGTGCAAGTTCTCCCACTTAAAAAGATGAGAGAGGCCTGTAATTTCCATCATAGGTATACCTCAACTATGAGAGACAAAATGATGAAAAAAAATCCAGAAAATCACATTGAAGGATTTTTAAAGAATTTACTTGCAAATTATGGTGGAAAATAAGTATTTGGTCAATAAAAAAATTTAATCTCAATACTTTGTTATATACCCTTTGTGGGCAATGACAGAGGTCAAACGTTTCTGTAAGTCTTCACAAGGTTTTCAAACACTGTTGCTGGTATTTTGGCCCATACCTCCATGCAGATCTCCTCTAGAGCAATAATATTTTGGGGCTGTCGCTGGGCAACACGGATTTTCATTCACCTCAAAGATTTTATAGGCGGGTGAGATCTGGAGACTGGCCTCAGGCCACTTCAGGACCTTGAATTGCTTCTTACGAAGCCACTCCTTCGTTTGCCTGGGCGGTGTGTTTGGGATCATTGGCATGCTGAAAGACCCAGCCACGTTTCGTCTTCAATGCTCTTGCTGATGGAAGGAGGTTTTCACTGAAAATCTCACGATACATGGCCTCATTCATTTTTTCGTTTACACGGATCAGTCGTCCTGGTTTTTGCAGAAAAACAGCCCCAAAGCATTATGTTTCCACCCCCATGCTTCACAGTTGGTATGGTGTTCTTTGGATGCAACTCGGCATTCTTTCTCCTCCAAAACACGACAAGTTGAGTTTTTACCAAAAAGTGATATTTTGGTTTCATCTGACCATATGACATTCTCCAATCCTCTTCTTGGATCATTCAAATGCTCTCTAGCAAACTTCAGACGGGCCTGGACGTGTACTGGCTTAAGCAGGGGACACGTCTGGCACTGCAGGATTTTACTCCCTGGTGGCGCAGTGTGTTACTGATGGTAGCCTTGTTACTTTGGTCCCAGCTCTCTGCAGGTCATTCACTAGGTCCCGCCGTGTGGTTCTGGGATTTGTGCTCACAGTTCTTGTGATCATTTTGACCCCCGGGGTGAGATCTTGCGTGGAGCCCCAAATCAAGGGAGATTATCAGTGGTCTTGTATGTCTTCCATTTCTAATAATTGCTCCCACAGTTGATTTCTTCACACCAAGCTGCTTACCTATTGCAGGTTCAGTCTTCCCAGCCTGGTGCAGGTCTACACTTTTTGTTTCTGGTGTCCTTTGACAGCTCTTTGGTTTTGGCCATGGTGGAGTTTGGAGTGTGAATGTTTGAGGTTGTGGACAGATGTCTTTTATACTGATAACGAGTTCACACAGATGCCATTAATACAGGTAACGAGTGGAGGACAGAGGAACCTCTTAAAGAAGAAGTTACAGGTCTGTGAGAGCCAGAAATCTTGCTTGTTTGTAGGTGACCAAATACTTATTTTACAGAGGAATTTAACAATTAATTCTTTAAAAATCCTACAAATGTGATTTTCTGGATTTTTTTTTCCATTTTGTCTCTCATAGTTGGTATACTATGATGAAAATTACAGGCCTCTCTCCTCTTTTTAAGTGAGAGAACTTGCACAATTGGAGGCTGACTAAATACTTTTTTCCCCCACTGTATCCTATGTATTTTTTGATGCACACGTTACATGTATGTATCATAATTATTTAAAAATTATTTTGACACTTCGATGAGTTCCTCCTCTTCATGGTCCACATTTCAGTCGGTCTTCCACAGAGAGATCTGGCCTTACACAAAACACTTGGGATGGATTAATTTGGTTTTATTTGTACATACTAGAATAAAATGTAAATTAACATCTATGTAATGCAAATATCAATATATATATATATATTCAGATAAATGGATATGGTTTCTTGCTTACTAGTGTAATCTAAATATGTAAATATCAACTTTGATACAGTGTAATAGTTATGTAAAATACTAATAACTGTGATAGTGTAATGGTATGTTACTATGGTTTTTTAACACTTCTGCCACTTGGAGGACTGATAGGTCAGGCAGATCGCTGGTGACACCACAGTAAAGCATTCTCCTGAGATGAAAAACAAAGGTATAGTGTAAATTGACCATTAAAAAAAAAAAAATCTTCCACCACTGTCATTACATGTTGCATACATTATGAATGGAGCCATATCCAATATGATTGTGTTTCTGTCTTTTTTTTCTGCTAGGGCTAATCATATAGGCATGTTATGCATTATGAATACAGCAAGATATGAAAAGATGATGTAACAATATTAGATAGTCTACTCCTCCACTCAGCAAGTTTCCTCTATTGCAAACAGGACCACCATCCCACTGACAGGACCTGGCTTGATACCAATAGGGCATGTTAGTATTATTAAAGTTGATTAATTATGTCATTCATTAAATAATTTGATAATTATCTTACTTACCATTGTTCTAGGTTTGTGCCAGCTCTGCTCCATTTCAGTGCAGCTCTGTACAGGAGGAACTGCACTGATTCTCAGCTCTGAATAGTGTGCTATCTGGTACAGTGCTGCAACAGTATGGATGGGAATCCTTTAAAACAATCTGTGAAGATAATTACATTGGGTTACATATTGAATTGATTTCAGATACATTTTGAATTACTTTCAGTTGCATTTTAAATTGTTACATTGTAAATTAAACTATATTTAAAATCAATTATGAAGAAGAAATACTATTCTATATAATGTTACAAACATGCCAATAGACTGTAAAGAGTTCAGTAATATTTAAAAGGATGTCCCTATCCCTCTTAACCACTTCTGATCTTGCTTGATTTTTACTGAACAGCTTCATCATGTTTGTGTTAGGGATAGGGTTGCCAACTTCAGCAAAGGAAAGTAAGGGACAATCTTCGTTCTTTATAGGAAAATAAGGGACATTATAAGGGACACTCAAAATATTTGTACTATACCATAATGTATGTCTTTCAGCTTTGCACTTAAGTATGGTGTATGAAGTCTCTTTTTGCCTGAATAAATGATAAAATGATCTCAGCAAAAACACATGTTTTTCTTAACCTATTCGTGTACAATTGAATTCTAAAAAGCATTATAATGTCATATTAAAATGTCACACACCATATTCACAAACCACGTATATGAGCAAATTATTGTACCACCATAAAATTGTGACTGCAACAATGATGAGAAACAAATTATGTTCTTTTAAGTGCATGTTGCCATTTTTATTTAAAAGTGCATTAATTTCTTAACAACTGTAACTTATGTATTGTGCAATGAAAAGTACAGGTTTTGATAAGCTAATTTTATATGAACAGCAACTGATTGCATGATTAAATGTAGACATCCATGTGGAAATGTTACTTACAGTAAATGTAGAAATGTTCTGTTTTTTGTTTCACATTTTTATGAACAGTGCAAACAAAAGTGCAAAAATTAAACAGATTAAAGTTAACTTTTTCTTTCTGTGCTTCTCAGAGCCCAACTCATTTTTTTCTTACTTCTTGCAGCATCAAGATTTTGTTTGTCTTGAAGTACAGTTTTGTAAAATTCATAACAGGGTGATAAGCAGTTCACTTTTCATGAGTTCAACAGAGCATCTGTTCCTTGAGTCACTCCACTTGTTTTTCATTATGGAGAATACTAGCCTGTGGATGATGGAATGCTCAGGACAAATTAAACTAAAGCCAGTATGTTTGGAAGATCTGTTGCTTGAAACACTTTCATCCACTTTTTAGCTGTGTCTGTATGCTGCCACTGGTCATGCTCTCTCAGCTTCTCCAAAATGGAGTTGGCAGTGACACATTCATTGTCAAGTGCATCCATGTTGATTTGTAGCTTTTGAATGAGTTTAAGTGTCTCTGCAACCTTCTCCATATCATCAAAGATAACTTTCCCAGACTGGAGAGACAAAGGTTGCAGATGAAAAAGCCAGTTGTCCTCAGAGAAGTCAAACCATTTCTTGAAATATCTGATTGCAGTGCTGAGGAAGGTTTTGAACTCCTCTTTGGCACTGTTTGGATCAG
>JADLZN010006570.1:0-96417 GCA_018155175.1 Sinocyclocheilus anophthalmus | reverse complement strand
TTCCGTTTATGCTATCTCAGTTCATGGGACTTCAGAAAGAACTGTAGCTAAGTCTAAAAGCCGAAATAACACTCGCTGTCACCTGGAGGATTTAAAAAGTCCCAAGCTTACGGGCCTCGGTTGCTTGACAGCTCGTGTACGGAGGAAAGCTGTCGGTAGGCTAATCCTCCGCGGAATGAGACTGCATAAAAGCCGAGAAGACGACAAAAACAAATTCATGCAACGTTTGTGTATACGCATGTTGTACCTTCCACCACTTCTTCCATGTTGTCATCATCGCTGTCCATGATTGCGCTACCTCTGTTGTTTATTAGAGGTAAAATAGTCTGCTTCTATATGCCTGTCGCGGAAGCTTCAGCAGCGCAGAGCTGACGGTTCCCGGCGCACAGTATCTGACATCATCAGCGCCGAACGCACAGCACAGATTTCCAGCTACTATGGCAAGCCGCCTTAGCTTAAAATATCCCCAGCGTTACTCGTCGCAATTGCATTTTTACTAGTAACAATTCAATTAGAGAGCTCTACAATTAAATTCTTACAAGTAACAATACCAATTACAGAGCTCTCTAATTAAATTCTTACTAGTAACAATTCATTAGAGAGCTCTATAATTCAGTTGTTACTAGTAAGAATTGAATTAGAGAGCTCTTTAATTGAATTAGAGATATCTGCAATTGCGTTGTTAGTCAAGTCAAGTCTGCTTTATTGTCAATTCTTCCACATGTACAGCACATACACACAGAGAATTGAAATTGCGTTACTCTCAGACCCTTGGGTGCATACAGATAACATAAATACAGATTAAATGCAAAATACAAAATACAACTATACAAATAAGGTAAATATATATAAAAGCACAAGGCATAGGGGGAATAGAGTGCAAACAGTAAAGATATACAACAGTGCAGATATAGTGATGTAGTGCAAAAAAATGATTTGAAGTGCAAAAGAGCTTATTTCAGACTGAAAAGTGACAGGTGTGTGTGTATGGGGGGGGGGAGGGGAGGAGTCCATCAGAGGTGTCAGAGTCAGTGCTGGATGGGCAACGAGGGGGAGGGGGGGCGAAAGGTCGGGAGGGAGTCGCTTCTGGACAGCTGATGGATGAAGCTGTCCTTCCAGTATGCTGGTCCTGGATGGAGACTACGCAGTCTCCTCTGATGGCAGCAGACTGAAGAAGTGGTGTCGGGGGGTGGGATCCCCCCTGCCACTGCAGAGGGCTTTGCGGGTGAGAGGGTGTTGGCGCTGTCCGAAGGGGGGGAGAGAGGCCCAAACGATCTTGTCAGCTGCTCTCATATGCGTTGAATGCTGCGGCAGGACGCGTTGCAGGCCATACCACACAGTGAGCAGGTGGTCAGGATGCTCTCGATGGTGCCTGTGTAGAAGGTGCACATGATGGGGGCCGGGGCTCTGGCGCTTCTCAGTTTGCGGAGGAAGTAGAGACGCTGCTGTGCTTTCGTGGCCAGTGCTGCGGTGTTGTCAGTCAGGAGAGGGATTTTGCCTTTTTTGTTTTTTTCTCTGTGATGTGCACCCCCAGGAACTTGGTGCTGCTCACCCTTCTCCACAGTCACACCATTGATGGTCAGAGGAGCATGCTGAGTGCGCAATCTCCTGAAGTCAACAACAATCTCCTTAGTCTTCTCCACATTCAGAGAGAGATTGTTTTCACTGCACCACCCAGCCAGGCGGCTCACCTCGCTCCTGTAGTTTGTCTCATCTCTGTTGCTAATGAGACACACTACAGTCGCGACCCACTACAGTCCGCTTCTAGTAGAAGTAAATTAGAGAGCTCTTACAATTAAATTTTTACTAGTAAAGAATTACATTACAGAGCTATTTAATGCAATCTTTACTAGTAAAACTGAATTTAGGAGCTCTCTAATTTATAATTGTTGCTAGTAAAAATGGCAATACGAGAGTACGCATGGAATATTTATTTTTAGCGAAAACGGCTTGCCATACAAGGAGCGCGCTGTGCTCCGGCGCTGGGGAAAGTCGATCATTTTAGCGAATCGGTTCAATCGGACCAATTCAACTTCTATCACTAGTTAAAAACGAGTCGGTGATTTGCTTGAGTCGTCCTCAAAACTACGATCGGGGAACGCAACAAAACGTCACCACGATGGCTTTATAGCTGCTTTTGTTGTGGAATAACATAGACCTATATAAAACTTTATATATATAAGAATATCTATAGTTATATATATATATAATATCTGATATATATATTATATATATATTATATATAAAACACCTGAGTTGAATCTGACAGGTCGCGAAATGATCGAACCAAAGTACAGTATATGCTCCCTAAAAAGAACTACTGCTTGAAAAGTTCGTTTGTAAAATTTGTAAATTTAGTTGAATCTAAGTATTATTATGGAGTCCAAGTTCTAAAACACACGAGACATAAAGCAACTGTCATTCCCAACTCGTACTGTTTGACTAGGAACGATGGCTGGCGATCCGATGCGTAGCATGACATGTTACACACTCTGTGTAACCTTCAGACCGGTTCTTCCTGATCTCCAAAACAGGAGGTAATCTGCAACATAGGCGGAAATACTGACCTTATTTCACCCTTCTTCTTTTTTTTTGCGAAACTTTATCAAAAAAGTAGTTGTATCGGACATTATCACCACAAATATGACTTCGGATCTGCCAGTTCTCCTCGCAGCAGTGTCGATACTGTCTGCTGTCCATTTGGGTAAGCAGCTCATCTTCTCCATCAAAAATGACATGCGTTCAGTCACTGCACTGCAACTGCACTGTTCAGTCAGGATAGTATTAAAAAATCTAAGACTTAAAATCATAAAGGTTGTTCTTACATGTTCAAAGTTTTTGCATTTGCTACAGTAACTGTGTGGGTCATCAATTCTTGATGTTAAATTATAGGTTATTCTAATCAGTTTATTGGTGTTTTAAATAGGCTACGCTGATCCTTTTTTTTAAATAACTATTTGATGTATTTATAGAATTAACTTTTTGAACTTAAAAGTCTTATATTAAGGCATCAGGCCAATTTTAAATGCTGAAAAGACCTGTTATCTTAACACCAAGTCAATGACATATCTCTGTAGAACATAATGACCTCTTGTTTTTCATAAACGCTGTGTACTGTGTAAATCAGGTCAAGTCAAGGTTTACTAAAATAATGTTTGATTCTAGGGCCATAGTGAGCTATTTCAAGATAACTCAGTTACAGTAGGCTTGTAAGTCATAAATCAGAAAGGGTCTATAAATGTTTATATGGTTATCAAGGTAATAATGCACTTGAAATCATACATCAGATACATAATTATTAGGCTTTTTTATTTGCAAAGTTTGGTCAAAACAAATAATGATAGTGGTTGAATTTCTTTAGCATTTCAGGCAAGACGTGTGGGGTGGTCAAGGATGGAACATAAAATTATGCCACCCACTGTTACTGGTCCACCTGAGTTTGAAAGGACATTTCGTGCACAGTAAGATCTTTGAAGCCAAACTGCATCATTGATGCCTCTCATACTTCACTCACTTCTCTCTCTATTCATTCATGAAAAATCAAATGTAATTTCAAAAAAATCTTGATTGGTTGGCAAGCTGTCACGGGTAATCCTAACTTGTATAAACCTGTACAAACAAATCAGCAAATATTAAAAATATGTCCTTCCACTATTTCTTTAGCCAGAATAGTGTAGAGTCATATTCCATTTTCTTGGTGGTATTGTGGATCTCTGGCATCTTTTTCAATGAAGGTATGTTACATAGTGTATTTCTATAATTATTTCTATAACAATGATATAGTAATATGGTGGACCAATAAAAAATAGAGGAACCGTTTTATAGCTTATAAAAAGATCTTCATGTTTCCCCTTTCACAGTGCTTGCTGCTTTTGGAGGACTTCTGTATATTGTGGGCAGAGAGATGTACTTTACTGGCTATATTCGTGAAAGCAAGAAAAGGTGATGATCAAAACATAAGTTATTCAAGTTATTAGAAATAAATAGATAAATATATAATTTCTTTATATATTCTTTCCTTTGTTTCTAGGTTGCCAGGGTTTTACTTGGTGTTGTGTGCCCTGTTATTCCTAACTGTGACAGCTACCATTGGAATAGTTCAATCATTTTTGAGCAAATATCTCAACACCAGACTTCTCTAAATCGTTTAATTAAAATATTCAAAAATAGTTTTCATCAATTATTAAACAAAATGCATCATGTAAAATGTATTCTTAATATGCAGGTTCTTTCAGATAAACTTGATTTGTTTATGTGTCAGTTTATTCTAATTCTAAGACTTATATTACAGTATTAACTCAGAGGACACAGTTATAAACTCTAAATTACTGCTATTCACTTGTTGAAAGCATGGTCTTTAGTGGATGTCATTTGGACTGAATTGGAATGCTAATATATTTTGTAAGTACTTACCAAAATCGATTTTGCTTTTGAGAACTAGTGTGTCAAAACTGACAGATTTGTCCTGATTCAGGTCACCAAGGAGAAATGGGTCTTCTTATAAATGCAGATTGTCTTGAGTAACATTAACAATTTATTGTCTGTCACTCTGTCACTTGCATTCCTATTTAGAGTATTTTTGAACATGTTAGAACTGATAAGTTGAATTTAAAAGGAATTAATAAACCAATAAAGCTCTTAAATATTTTAATGTTTTTTCTTAATTATATCAAGAAATTTGCATCATCTTTACATGTCACATCCTTATCACAAGGATATTTAAGTCAATAAAAGATTTCTGTAGAAATGAATTTTGTTACCATGCACTTGCTTTAAATGAACCTTGCAATCATTTTTCATGTACCATTCAATACACCAAGTCATTAACAGCGAGTACTTTAACTGTACTAAAAATGTATTGGCTTGAATTGGCTTGGATTGGCTGTGGTTGTAACACGTTTGGCAACTACAGGACACTTCCCCTTGTTTCCTGCCTTGTCCACTGCAGCAACTTCCAAATCTTCAAGACAGCAGATGCCAGAATAATGCAAAAGGGTTGCATTGTAGCCATTTTCATCTTGACCATCATATTGAGTTATGTTACTAAAACCCGCACCAAAAGACTTAATTTGGGTGTGATCAATTCCTGAACCGTTGCCATCTGACATAATATACCTCACTTCCAAGATTGTATTTCCACATGACAAAAGACAGTCAGAATTCTGATTTACCACATGACACACTGGTGGAGTAAAATCTGTTACCTGAAAAAGAAACAATATTTCTTTCAATCAAATTCCATAGTAACTGCATCTAACTTGGAGAGGTAAAGCTGTAGAGAATATTAACAGGTAACTTGACTAGGAAAAGTTGAATTTCACATTTTACAACTGTTTACAGTACACCTACAACACAGATGTTGTACTTACATTCAGTATAACATCTTGTCTTTCTCTCTTTACCATGTCATCATCTTTCATTGCTTCATTCTCACTGACAACATCATCATGTTGTGGAAAAGCCTGTGACCATCCAATCAGCATGCAGAGAAAGACTATTGTCTTTGTGATCTGAACCATTTCGATCAACTGTGAAGAGTTTAAAATAAAATTAAAAAAAATTATGATTAAAGTTTATGCATTTTTGATGGGAGAATTAATTTCCATTAAAACATTCCACATTTGTGTTGTAACTTTTCCAGTAAAACATTTTAAGATATTTTATATAAGATAACTCTAACAAAAATGTATACATTAAGCTTTGTTTTCAAAAAAATATATCTTGAATTAAGAGTAGATTTAGATTTAAAACAATAAAAAAAACATAATTCAATATATTTTCTGAAAACATAAGTCTTAATGCTCTTTTTTTAAATTCAAGTTAATTTAGCTTGTTTTAGAGATGCTTAGATAATTTTTTACAGTGATAAATCACAGTTCAGAAGACATCTTTGTCTTAATATATGTTTCTAAAATTGATTTTCTATTCAATTTGTGATTTCAGACCTTAAGTGAATTTATCAAATAAAATATAGGCCTTTAGGCTATAAAAATAGAGATGCACACTATATTCTAGTAGCAAAATCAAAAGGCATCAGTAGACCTATAAGATATTCATATTTACAAGTCATCAAGTTGCAATGCAGTAAATAATTGTTGATTATTTTTTACTTACTGTTGTAAGTGATGAAACCTTCAGTGGAAAGTAGTGAAATCTCAGGTAGCCGGTCTTTGTTCTATCTGAATTATTTTGTTGAGATGTTTCGGTCCTGTCTCTGACACACTCACACAAATGTACAGCGTTACATTTGGTCCGCGGAACATAACTTGCTCAATACTGAACTTTCAAAGCAAAATTGATTTTGTTGTCAATGTTTAATCGGACTCCATGTTCATGCCAATGAATAGCACTCTGGTGCATTTGTTATTTAATGCCTTCCAGGCTGTATAGTATTATTAGAATGGATAATGCTAAGTATGTCTATAAGAAATAAATATTGCATAAACACTAAAATCACTGAACCAAATGCATTAGGATCTTCAGTACATTCAGTGATGTTAAATAATATAACCCTAAAGTTTAGTTTTGGGATTTAGGTTAGGTCACTAAACCTTTGCATTATATTAGATAGAAATAGCTTCTGATAAGTGCAGATTAACACTTATATAGTTCAGTACTGCTAGATGCAATTTAAGTGATATATTTTCTTTAGCATTTATCAAAAACAAATAATATTTTATTAGTGTTTTATAATGTGATATTTAGCTGTATCTTATAATGTGTTAAATATGAGTAATGTTAAAGTTTTATTGTCTGTCGCTGTCCTTTGCATTCACATTTAGATTTTTTTTTTTTACATTTTAAAACTGATGAGCTGAATTTAAAAGCAATTAGTAAATTGGTAATCGAATGTGGAAGCTTTTCATTATTTTATTTAAGGAATTTTTCCTTCATTATGATATCAGTAAATTTGCATCACCCTGTCTTTATGCACCCCAAAAAATATCAATGTTCATTTTAATTCAGAAAATGCCAAGTATGGTATGAATTACATTGCTACTGTTTTTTGTGAAATAAATTCATTTAGGACAAACACATTGTATCACATCCTTATGCATAAGTCAATATAAGATCTCTCTAAATTAATTTAGTAAGCATGCACTTGCTTTAGATAAACATTGCCAGGACTAGAAAAAGTATAAATCATTAACAGTTTATTAGGATCATGTTGACCAGGCAAGGTTTGCTGGATGAAAATAAATGAAAATATGTTTGATTCTCGCTATTTCAATGTAACTCATGTTTTTTTTTAAGATAACTTGATTTATAAGCAACAAATCAGGCTGGTTCTTTGAATTTGTTTCTTAAAATGTTTATATGATCATCAAGTTATTCAAATCATAGATAACTGTCGTTTATTATTTGACTTTAACCAGGGGCGGATTGGCCATCTGGCAATTCTGGCAAATGCCAGAGGGGCCGGACCATTTTGTTTAATGTGGGCCGGTCAGATTTCTTCTAAATATATATAAATAAAATAGTTTTTACGGGCCAACAGCGCATAGGACAGGTTTTTATCGCTTGCACGATTCTTCTATGGTTATAATAATAATAATGTTAATAATAAATAAATGTTAAGCATTTGATTTGTCCCAGTCGGCAACGGCCGTCCGCCTGGTCCCGAGATGGGCCGACCGAACCGTTCAGTCAAAATCAAGCACTCATCAGAGAGAATGCAACACGAGCTAATTTTCAGTAAAATCTAGATGATGGACCGTAAAAAAGGAAAGGCGGTGCAGAAAAACTTTGAGAAAGGAAAAAAAAGGGCTCAAGTCCGACGCTGCTAAATGCGTAAAATTAACCGAACTCTTTTCAAAAGGTTTAAATTGGGCTGCTGCAGCGGAGGACAGTTAGTGCCGCAGAGGTAAGAAAAAAACAGAAAATACAGCTAGCACAAGTCATCTTCACACTACTTCTGCCAGTTAGCTCCTGTTTTTTTTTTGACAGTAGCCTACATTGTATTAAACAGTTGTAAGCTTAGCGTAGAACCCCAGTATATTTTAAAATGTCATTGCTTCGTGATAATTGGTTAACTTAAGTGTTAACGAGCCTGTTACTGAATTGCATGACTGAAATATCAGCAGATAAAGTGGGATTTAGGGTAAAAACTGATGTAGGCTACTTGCAATATAGTCTAACACATCAAAAACCAATAGCCATAGTACTATAGACATTTGTAGTGAACTTTACATTGAATATGTAGATAGTCATATATTAAAATAAAACATTAAGCACGCATACAGTACATACGTTTACAGTATGCAATTAATCCTTAAGTAGGGTGGACTGCGAGTCAAGTTCATGGAGGATAGGAAGACACAATGAGAGAGAACACCCTGATACCGATGCTGCAGTCTTATAATGTGGATCTACTTAAACTAGTAATTACTCTTAGGATAGGAGGGAACATGTGCCTGTGTCACACACAGAGAGAGAGATCACACTCACACACAAATGCACATGCAGCACATACTAGCAACACTTCAGCATACTTTAATTCACAAATAATTGTATATCAAAAAGGATTTACTGCTGCTACTATTTATAGTTTTTGCTATATATTCTATTCCCTTTTTTGCTATTATTACTTGTTTGTATTCATGTGTATTCCAATGTTGAGAGCAGTCAGTGAGAAAATATTTTGCTGTAATGTTTAAGTCCTAAACTGTGTTCATTAACAAGGATGTTGCTGGAATTAGTACAGCCAGAGACCCCTGGTCTTCCAACACCAGTGCTGTGAGGAAGGATGCTACAGTAGGCCTAGCAGAGACTGGGAGGAGTGTGGTAGAGGTAGGTAAAACCCAACAGACAGACAGTGACAACAAAGAACAACATACTGTAGAGAATGACAGTAACAGCAGACAAATGGCATAAACAGACAGCACACAAACTCTACAACATCCTCAGATTATTTTTCTTTTGTTTTTACTGTATGTGTAAATTTGTTATAAACGTGTGCTCTTTAAAAAGTCATTGTTTGCCAGACACATACATTAAATGTTTAAATATCTGTTACATATATTGTATGAAAATTACTACATCAAAATTAATTAATGAATTATTAAAATAAAAAATATATAAACAAATCTCATGGATTTCATTCATGTATGTGAAACTCTTTAATCTATCAATCTGAGGATGCATAGAAAAAGTAGATAGTTTGGCCACTTGGTGGCGCTATAACACACACACACAAAAAAAACTGTGGTTTGTACTTGATACTGACATCAAGTGCTTTAAATATATTCCAATTATTAATTATTGCACATTTTTATTGTAGCCTACATTTTAAATTACATGTGAAGTGAGTGTACATAAAGTGCACTTCCATCTTAGAGAAGCATAGATTTAAGTGCCATCAGTATTAAACTTGACCAAAGAGAGATGGTTGTAATGGAGCTACTGGCTGTGGGTTTGACAGTCTTGACAGTCATTGGCTTGAATGTCGTTGTATTACGTTTTAGAGCAACAGAACACTTGCTTGTGTGTCCTGCCTTGTCCACCACAAGAACCTCCACATCTTCATAGCAGCAGTTGCTGGAATAATACAGATAGGTCGCTTGAAAATGATTCATATTTTTCAGATGTTTGAAATAGGAAATCAGCATACACAGCACAGACATATGAGGACACTTACAGCCACATCTTGGATTGCATAATTTTCTCTGAAGGCATCATGATGCGGAAAAGCCTGTGACCATCCAATCAGCATGCAGAGAAAGACCAGTGTCTTTGTAATCGGAACCATTTTGATCAACTGTGAAGTTTTTTTAAAAACAGGTTTTATTTAGCAGAGAATAACTGACTAAAATGAATCAACGAAGATATAAATGATGAATCCTCAATGAAGATCTTTTAGATACTTGTCCTTTCTGAATCAGTTTGTTATGTCAGTCCTATATAAACTAATCACTCAGACACACCTAAGCCCTCTCACCCAGAGGTATAAACATTCATAACCTATCAGCGGAACATATTTCCTATCTTGCACAATATGTTGTCAGTGTTTAATCTGTTTAGCAGCGTCCAATGAACAGCACTTTCTCTGGTGCTTTTGTCATTTATTGTTATCCGAATGTTCGACTTTGACTTGTTTGAATACTGTTTGACTGTTGAAATATTGCGAAGAGGGAAAATGTATATTAGATTTGGTGGGACTAGACTAGATTTGCGATTTACGTCAGAGGATTTTAATGATTTAATTCGATAAATCATAAAACCATGTGTAAAAATGGGTGTGATATCCTTGTTCATATATTTTTTAATCTTGACCTAGGACTTCTTATAAAGGCACTGAATATTATTCTATGTAGTGATTATGAACTCCTACAGTGTTTTATAACATAATGCCTTATTTAGGAGTATCTTAATGCCTTAAATGTTAAGACATTTTTCCTGAGGAAGGTTTATTGTCTGCCCCTCAGTCCTTCATATTAGGAGTATTTCGTTTTAATTGTTTTTGAACATTTTAGACCTGATGAGCTGAATTTATATGAATTTGTAATAAGGACGAAGCTCTTTAAACACGTCAATGAAAATGTCCAATTGTCCTTTATGACAGAAGTAACACAAGCGTGTGAAGTACATCAGAAAGACACACAAGGGTGTGAAGTACATCAGAAAGAGAATGGTGCATCTATTTACTGTCATGTCACACTGTTTATGTCCATAGACAGGGTGTTAATAAGGGCTTGTTTATGATTCCTCTTCATTTTTAAAAATGATGTATATCTTGCAGTATATGTATATGCAAACTTGTCTGGAAAATATATAGTAGGCTTAAATGCCTCTCTTACACTCAAGTCAGGGTGGTCTTTTAAATAAATTCCCCCACAGTGAGCACTGTAATAGAACTGCTTGAAATAAAGAGCATGAATCTGAGATCAGTACTGTACATGAGCTTAAATTAAAACAAATGTTTTTTAAAGGTTATTTAGCACTTTATAAAGTACAGTGATATAGATAGATAGACCATGTAATACATACTACTTTCCTAAGTTTGACTGTATTTTCTAATGCTCCTGATACATAATTATAGAAATGACATGAGAAAAATAAATGAGAAAAAGAATAAAAAATATATTTCCATAATAAAAAAAATATTTCCATAAAGTGCATATTTACAGAAAGTGCACATCTATGTTAAAGCAACATAGATTTAAGTGCCATCAGTATTAAACTTGACCAAAGAGAGATGGTTGTGGTGAAGCTGCTGGACGTGGGACTGACCGTCATTGGGTTGATTGTGGTCAAAGGGTGTTTGCACGGTGTCACAAGGTGTTTGATATTAAAAGGGCACTTTGCCTTGTTTCCTGCCTTGTCCACCACAGAAATCTCCACATTATGGAAACAGCAAGGACCAGTATATTTCACAGTGGTTGCATTGTAGCCATTTTCATCTACAGTTACATTTAAAATATTAAAAAAGGTAATGTTGCCTTCACAACAGTCAATGGCAGCAGAAAAATGGGGGGAATCAATTCCTGAACCAGCCCCATCTGACATGATATAATTCACTTCCCAGGTTTCATTTCCACCTGATGAAGAACAGTCCAAACTCTCATTTACCACACGGCACACTGGTGGAGTAAAATCAGTACCCTAAAGAGAAAATATTAATGTCATTTCTTTTAAGTAAAGGTCACAGTTAACTTTATGTGTAAAACTTGAAGGTAAAAAGTAACAAACCACACACACACACACACCATAGAAGGCACTTACACTCTGCATAACATCTCTTCTTTCTCTATCTTGTCAGCATCGTTCATTACTTTATCCTCAGTGGAGACATTGTGGTACGGAAAAGTCTGTGACCATCCAATCAGCATGAAGAGAAAGACCATCGTCTTTTGATCCATTATGTTCAACTGTGAAAAGTTTTAAAAATAGATTTAGATGAAAGTTTATGATTATATTGATACTGGCTTTAATTTCCATTAAAACATTCCACACGTATTGTTTACATCGAGTACTCTGCTCTGTTTCATGCTCTTTTAAGTTACAAAAGAAAATATGGTGTTAATTTAGAAATGGTGTTAACTTTTCTTACACCGTTTATTATTTTAAGCATAAACCTAACAAAAATGTTGTCATTAAACACTTAAACAGAAAGAAATAAAGAAAAAAGAACAAGTCTTCATTACTCACGTCAGCTTCACATGTATTTATTTATGCACTGGATACACAAAGCAACCGCGAAAATGTCTCAATGACAGCAAGATCTTTTATCATAATGGATTTCCCACAAAAGTCTTTCCGGAAGTTATCACTTCCTTAAAACGTGCAACTTGTTGAGGTCATTTTGGGGAATATGTAATTACGTAATCTGTCTCTCAGTCAAGAACCCAGGCAGAAAGAGTAGGCATACAGCTGCTCAACTACCGTTACATACTGTTAGTCTGCAAGGTGGGCTAATAAATGACTACTCAGAAGAGATTTGTAACAGTTTATAAAAGTTACATTCTATTAGGCTATTTTATTAAGTGATTTAATGATTTAAAATACAGTTGGCCTATAAATAATAAAACATAGTAAAAACATGACACATTAATATATTTTAGAATAACATATCACATTATGTTCCAGCGATAAAAGGCACGAGTGCAATATGCTTCTTAATCTTTATATGTAATATCTACATGTTATATTGGAAAATAATATTTATTAATTCATTCACACAGCATTATTTTTACTTACCTTATTAGCAGTGAAAATGCAGTGATGATAAAAGTAGTGAAATCTCACAAATCTCGTCTCAGTTCAGGTCCTTCTCTGTTCCAAATTATTTTGGAGAAATGTGACAGTCCTAGATATACTGCAGACACACCCAAAATGAGTGTCAACACAACCCTGCCGGTCAGTGAAATATATTCATTGTAGAACTTGCACAATATGCTTAGACAGTTCAGGCAGAGTGTTTGTTTTAGTGAATAGCACTTCCTTGTCATAGGGCAAACGGTAAAGTATTATAGAGTGATATTGCTAAATGTTGTCTATGTAAATCTAAACTGTTCATTTGAACACGACACTGCAGCTTGTAAAACAAAATGTGGCATAACTACATCAATAAAAGTTTCACTGTTTTTATGTATATGCAAAACCACAAGATTTTCTATACAAAAAGGGAATTCCTATACAAAGGTCCATTCACAGCAATTACAGTAAATAATAATTAAGCCTGCATGTTGAAATAATTTGGAGAGAAAATCAATCATATGAAGTTATGGTAGGATTAAACGCAGCAGATTGGTGGTGACTCCTACTACTGGCTAAACTGCAAATGGCAGCTCTACCTTCATCTTTCAACCTGCTGGATAAACTACAACTCTTCCTTTCCCACCCCAATCAATATCACATTGTGTTCGTTTGCTTAGGCCTGAGGAGATCTGGTCACCAGACTCAGCCTGATTTCCCAAGGTTTTTTCTCCCTTTCTGTCACCTGTCGAGATTAAATGGCATCATTTCCCCAAGTTTTATATCGAAAACCAAAAACAAATGAGCAAAATTATGCACTTTTTGTTTGTATAAATATTAAAATAATAACATTAAAATGATGGCTGAATTAAAAAAAATTGGTTGGGTGACTTACAATGTAACATTTTATCTACTGCATGTTCAAAGTAAAAAAAAAAATAGACTTAAAAAATAGGACTTACGGTCATCTTTATTTGTAATTTCATAATTACTTCAATCCTTGTCTTTGAAAAATGGTTAAAATGTACTGAAAAGCATTTATGGTAAACTAAAATATTTTAATGTCATTTCTATTGAAACGTGTCATATTTAAATATATCTGTAACTACACATTTGTTATGATGAAGCTGCAATGTAGTATATTTAAATTATATTAAATGTAATAATATCAAATTACACATTACAGTTAATATGGTAATCAAACAAGTGTAGCCTACACATCAAAACAAATGTACTTTTTAAAAAAACACCAAAAGTGGCAAAACAGCAAAACAATGATTTGAAATGTACTTTAAATTTTAATTTGACAATTATTACACACTGCCCATTTTAAAGTGTATACTTGCGTGTTAAGAAACAGTCATGAAAGTGTATTATCTTTAAGTACACTTAAATGGCCATTTATTTCATTAATATTATCTGCAAATATTTTTGAGGTACACTACAAGTGCACATTCAATACAAATAAGCACACTTCTTTTTCACAAGGGAACTGTACTAGCCTTCATATAAAAGTAAGAGAATGTTATTTTATGTGGTAATTAGTGCCCCTTCAGTGTTTTCTACACTCTCAGAAAAAAGGTACAAATATTGTCACTGGAGTGGTACCTTTTCAAAGGGTACACTTTTTGTAAAGGGTCTATATACTGGTACCTTACTAGTACATAAAAGGTACAAAAGTATATTTGAAAAGGTTTTTCTGAGAGTGTAACTTAATGTGTGACCCTGGACCACAAAACCAGTCATAAGCTGCATGGGGATATTTGTAGCAATAGCCAACAAAAATTGATGGCGTCAAAATTATCGATTTTTCTTTTCTATGCAACAATCAGATATTACGTACATATTCCTGAAGGATATTCTGTAAATTTCCTACCGTAAATATCAAAACTTAATTTTGATAGTAATCGGCATTCTACGAAACGCACCAGAAGTCAGAAAGAGCTTTATTGCCAAGTATGTTTGCACATACAAGGAATTTGTTATAGTGTTACAAGCTTCCAGTACACGGAGACAACAACAACACACAGATAATAAAAATGAGATGTGAATAAAATACACATGCATAAATATAAACCACAAAAAAAGAATAAATTGTATGTACAGGTGTGGTATAGATGGAAAAGGAAAAGAATAAAATTAAATAAGTTGTAGGGATGTACTACGGTTTAGGGTGATAAATAATTATAAGGTTATTTCACATACTGTACTTTAATTGCACAATGGGAGAAATTAAACTGTTCATGCGGTAGATTGCTGGGAAGAAACTGTTCTTGTGCCGGGCTGTCCTGGTATTCGGTGCTCTGTAACGCCGACCAGATGGCAAAAGTTCAAAAAGGAGATGGCTTGGATTTAGACAACTTTAAAGGCGATTTTCTCAAAATTTTGATTTTTTTTGCAGCCTCAGATTCCAGATATATTCCCCCCACCACAAAAAAACTTATGGTTATCTCGGCCAAATATGTCCTATCCTAACAAACCATACATCAGTGGAAAGCTTATTTAAAAATGTATAAAAATTATTTAAAAAAATAGACCCTTAGTACTGGTTTTGTGGTCCAGGGTCACATATATTATATAAATGTGTAAATTCAGTGCATATCTCTAATAGAACAAGGAAGGAATTCTCTCATCCCTTACATAAATACTTTTATTGTTACATATCCCTACCCATAGGAATCAAAATTACAGTTAAAGCCTCCACATGACAGCGAAAACAAAGACTTATCTCAATTTACACAATAAAAGAACGTCATCAGTGGGCTATGTGGCTATCTTGAGTTCATTGCTCTCTTTGGCTCGTGTTCATATATTGTGAAACAGAGTGGGGGAACTATGAGGGTCACTCTGTCGGCGAATCGGCTGTTAGCCTGACACTGGTTCCCTCGACAAGCCTATAGGATTTTTCCATAGGCTTTTGGATTATCGCAAAAAAAAAAAATAAACTCTGTGTTCAACCATAGTTCACGAAACTTACACGTTTTGTACATTAAGATAATCTTCACAAAATAATATAACTTTGATGAATTTAGAAGCCTAAATAATAGCACCAGAACTTAAAAGTTAAACTTTTATAAACAAACTACAGCACCAGGTCGCTCGCCTTCGACGTCACCACCACCACCACACTTCCCACAACTTTTTCAAACTTATTTTTAACATGCTCAGTGAAAGGATTTACTCTGTATATTAATTTTTATCCACGCTACATGAACCTCGTCATATAAACTGGAATAAATACAAAAATAGAGCCAAACTAAAACTGAGACATTAATAGTAAATAGTATAGTGAATAAAAGAAATAATCATAACTAAAGGACATATAAAATCACGTATTTCAGTACATTTCAAAATAAAGTGCATTAAAACCTTGATTAATATGAATATTTTCATTAAAAACATGTCTCCACATACTATTCAATACAATTCTAGTGCATTTAATCTATTAATAGCAGAGTGAGCGAGTTTTTGGATATGGTAAGAATAAACTTATTTTAGTGAATAAAGTACCACATTTCAGCTTTATTAGGGTGGGTACACAAAATGTTATTTTATCCTTGCTTCTAGAAAATCCTCATATGCTTTAACAGCTGCTTGTGGCCGTAAACATTTAATTTTAACATGACTTTAAGCACCACATCATTAAATTTTCACTTTCCCCGCGACTAAGCCGGCAAATGTGGTGTTTACATGAACTAATCATACGAGTTTATGATCTGAACCCAGAGTCTCCGCATCAGTAGGAAACATAAAACGGAGCATCTTACATCCGAAGGAAAGACTGCAATTATGGGTTATTTGGATATCTAATATTGAGAGAGAATTTATGATTTGTGACAGAAATGCTATAAAAACATAAAAAAAAAAGTAATGGATTTGGGTGGCACCGGGAGGTGGCTGCTTTGGTTAGAACGACATAACAAAATTGCATATTGAAACCTAATTTTTTTATACAACTTCAAATTGGGAACCAACTTAGGAGACATAGCTGAATTTTATAGCAATTTTGTATTTTAACTATTATTTTATATAAAAATAAAAGAAAAAGAGTACAATACATTTTCTTTACAGCAAATTTAAACTTCTATAACTTTAATCTTTATTATTAAACGATTCACTCTAATATAATATCGAATTGTCTTGTTTTAAAAGAGACCAACTTAGGTCTGTATCAAATCGTTCATGAATTATAATAATTTAAGTTTGGATAGTGCACTCTCATGAATTTTCAAAAATGGGGATGACCGTTAAAGGGTTAAATAAGAATACAAAATATAAGTATTTTCACTAGTAGTCTCAGATATTTGGAGCTCAGTGTGAATATATTTAGAAATATATATGGTAAAGTTTTAGGGCTATAGCACATTTATGCCATGCTTATGCTAAAAGGGAAATACAGCTACTAAGATGACAGCCAAATTATTTGGTCTCAGTGTATCAGATTTTAAACCTCCAGTAGTCTTTTGCACTATATTTGAACTGATCTTTTTTTCTCTGTTTTTGAATGATGGTGGGATTATCTGAATTGTAACAAGAGTGATTATTAACTCTTAAAAACAAGAAAGCATCCACGTGAGCACATTTACTGCTCTCATAGTGGTGAATCAGTGGGACAAGTGATCTTGTGTCACGGTCTTGGGTAGAGGATGGAGCGAGGACTCAGTATTGCAGAAGAAAGGGTTTTATTGGTAATAAAAATAAACAAAACGGTAACACAAACTACCCCGTGGGGGAAAAACAGGCTGGCAAGGCAAGGCTCTGGACACATCCAGGGATGGACGATGACGAACTGACGCACGACTGCAAACACAAGGAGAATAAATGGAGAGCAAATGAGGAGGGTAACGAGGGAGCACATGTGGGGAAAATTAACTAATAATCAGGTAACAAGAGGGGAGGGGGCAAGACAATTGACATGAGCACACGGCACACCGAATCAAAGACAAAAAGCCATGTGCTCACACAAAACAAAACACAAGCACATGGCCAGCAAAACAAATCACAAGCCATGTGCTAGAACAAGAGACACGAACACGCAGCTAATGAGAAAACTCATAAGCCGCGTGTTCACACAAGACAACAAGAAAAGCACGCGGGTGAACACAAACCGCGTGCTTCACAAAACACAACACACGTGGACAGAAGAGCGCACGGCCGGGCGAACACGAGACCGCACGCTCCCACAACAGACAAAACATGGAGCGCGAGTGTCCGGACCCCGACACGAAACCGAAACTCAAGACATGAGTGACGGGATCTGAACACCACGCTCCAACATGAAACAGTACACACAGACGAGAGCGCACGGCTCGAGCACACTCGAAGCCGCACACTCACATGAAAACAATGACATGACGCGAGTGTCAGGGCTCTGTCACAAAACCACAAATAAACTAGACCAAAGTGACAGAACCCTGACACTACCCCCCCTCAAAAGGGACACCACCTGGCATCCCTAATGAGGAACAACAAAAACAAGACAGGAACATGACAAAACAAACATGACAACACAAGACCGCTACATAACAGGAAACACAAGACAGGAAAACTCTAAACACTGGGACACAGAGGGGAGGAGGGAGGAGGGGAACCAAGCCAGTGCCAGCAGTACAACCCAGAAAGTCATTACAGGAACCAGGGAAGGGCGGGAGGGTTGAGCCAGGGAGGCTCAGACAGTCCGGGAGTCCCGGGGAGCCAGGGCGGAGCCGGAGGGACGGACCAGGGAGGCTCCGGCTTAACAAGAACCAGGAACCAGGGAGGGGTGGGAGGGTTGAGCCAGGGAGGCTCAGGCAGACCAGGAATCCGGGGGAGCCAGGGCGGGACCGGAGGAACAGACCAAGGAGGCTCCGGCTTAACAAGAACCCCAGTAGGCCACCAGGGCGGAGACGGAGGGAGCTTGGCAGGGCCGGCAGGGGCAAGGGCCTGGGCGGGCACGGCAGGGCAAAGAGCCTGGGGCGGGGCAAGGAGCTTGGGAGGTGGCCGGGGGGGCAAGGAGCTTGGGCGGGGCCGGCATCAGGGCAAGGAGCCCGGGCGGGGCAACAAGGAGACGGCAGGGGCCGGGGGGCAAGGAGTTGGGCGGGGACGGCGGCGGGGCAAGGAGCTTGGTCGGGGCCGGCAGGGCAAGGAGCCTGGGAGGGTCTGGGACGGCATCCAGGCCAGCAACAGCGGGCTCCTGGATGGCCTCCAGGCCATGTGGGATGGAGGAAGCCCTTCTCCTCCGTCTCCGAGAGCGGGGCACTGCCACTTCATCGGCCACCTCTTGGGGCGCAGCCGCCTCCTCGGCCGTCACTGGGACCGCTGCAGCTTCTCCGGCCATCACTGGGGCGCTGCAGCTTCTTCGGCCGCTTCCGGTGCCGCTGCAGCCTCATCAGCCACCCTCAGGGGCACTGCGGCCTCCTCGGCTGCCACACGAGGAGCTGCAGCCTCATCGGCCACCTCTAGGTGCACAGCAGCCTCTCCAGCTGCCTCTAGAGGTGGTGAGGCGTACCCATTCCTCCTCCTCATCCTCCGTCTCCGAGAGCGGGGCACTGCCACCTCATCGGCCACCTCTGGGGGCGCTGCAGCCTCTTCGGCCGTCTCTGGGGGCGCTACAGCCTCTTCAGCCAGAGGATTCCCCTGTCGGGCTAGGAATTCGATGAACCCCTCCAACGACAGGTGGTCCAACCCTCTCATCATCCACCAGTTGAGGGGCTCATCCAGGGCATAGCAGAAGAGGTCCTTGAGGGCCGCATCATTAAACCCCAACCCCTCTGCCGCCCCGCTAAACTCCAGGGCAAACTTCCTCACGTCAGCCCCCTGTTGACGGAGGGAGCTCAGGGTCTTAAATTGGAGCATGCGCTGGTAGTGGGGGCTGGAGAGAGTGGAGGCTGGTGGATGGCGCAAACCCTTCTTCCGCTGAGTCCTCATCTTGGTGAGTTCGTACTGTCACGGTCTTGGGTAGAGGATGGAGCGAGGACTCAGTATTGCAGAAGAAAGGGTTTTATTGGTAATAAAAATAAACAAAACGGTAACACAAACTACCCCGTGGGGGAAAAACAGGCTGGCAAGGCAAGGCAAGGATCTGGACACATCCAGGGATAGACGATGACGAACTGACGCACGACTGCAAACACAAGGAGAATAAATGGAGATCAAATGAGGAGGGTAACGAGGGAACACATGTTGGGCAAATTAACCAATAATCAGGTAACAAGATGGGAGGGGTCAAGACAATTGACATGAGCACATGGCACACCGAATCAAAGACAAAAGCCATGTGCTCACACAAAACAAAACACAAGCACATGGCCAGCAAAACAAATCACAAGCCATGTGCTAGAACAAAAGACACGAACACGCAGCTAATGAGAAAACTCATAAGCCGCGTGTTCACACAAGACAACAAGAAAAGCACGCGGCTGAACACAAACCGCGTGCTTCACAAAACACAAAACACGTGGACAGAAGAGCGCACGGCCGGGCGAACTCGAGACCGCACGCTCCCACAACTGACAGAACATGGAGCGCGAGCGTCCGGACCCCGACACGAAACCGAAACTCAAGACAAGAGTGCCGGGATCTGAACACCACGCTCCAACATGCAACAGTACACGCAGACGAGAGCGCACAGCTCGAGCACACTCGAAGCCCTCATGAAAACAAAGACATGACGAGAGTGTCAGGGCTCTGTCACAAAACCAAGAATTACACTAGACCGAAGTGACAGAACCCTGACCTCTGGGAAAGGCAGGGGGGGGGGGGGACCCTTTTTGCCCTATGCCTTGATGTTGTAATTCATCTAAACGAGACAGTTCACCTGTCAAGCACGTCTGGGTCAAGATATAATCTCTAGCCCTGAACATGACACAATAACAAGACAATAATCCAATCAGTTTTTTTTGTCATATCTTTAAGAAGCTGTGCATGGTGCTTCATATGAAAAACACAAAATAGTGCTTTGAAATAGTGCAATCTATCTATCTATCTATCTATCTATCTATCTATCTATCTATCTATCTATCTATCTATCTGACAGACTGTCTCTCTGTCTGTCTGTCTATCATCCATCCATCCAGCTATAAAATATAAGGAGAGAGAGACGAAGGAGAGAGAGTGAGGTGAAAACGACTATTACCCGTATATAGCAGCATAAATTTGAAATTTTCTCTTCTAAATGTTGATTATATAATTTCATTTCCAGAATAAAATTTAATAATCAGACAAAATTTAGAAGATGAAATTTTAAATTACCATAATAAATACAATAAAATTATACACTAAAATTATAGAAATAAAATAAATGTTTTCCTTACAGAACAATAAAATATTTCTTGAGTATCTTAATTTTAAGATAAAACTTAATTTTCTTTGTAACAGGTTGCATGCAATCTGTTGGACACTGCTGTTATAATTTTTTTTTTTTTTAGCAATTATAATATTTAAAATATTTTTGAATTATGCAATATCAGTGGATCAGATTATTATTATTACAGTAATGATAATATTTAGAAAGGTCACGACCTCGTCAGTGGCACAGGCCAAAATCTTGAATTCAGGGGCGGATATGGACTTGATAGGTTCATATATACTATTTGTGAAATGTGCATGATTGTTTTCAATGAGAGAAATGGATCAAATGAATGATATGATATCTACAATAGCAGGCTTTAATGCTGTATGAGGTATAAATCTGGTCAAACTGATAGTTATAGCAGTGCCCTATAACAGAAAACATGAATGGTTACAAGATATGTGCACATACGGCATTGAATATATATGACTGATCATCAATAAGGAATAGATCCTGTCTACTTTACAAGATCTGATTTCTCTAATTTGTTATTTATACCAAATTACCCCTTTCCTTACCCATTCAATCTCTCTTTCTCCATTTAGATCCCTCTCTCCTCCTATGGTTTCCCTAACATTTGATAGATCGCAATTTGATATCCTTGTAAAATCCAAAAAGAGTCATTACTCAATCCTGCAGTTTTACATTTCGGTTTTGTCATCAGTCAATGGCATCCCCTCTTCTCCCCTCACCCTGAGTTCACCGTGTCTGACGCACAAATACTCCCCTGTTTTTTTCTCCTCTTTCATTTTTCCGTTACTTAGCTTTCTCTTCCTCACCGACTGAGTGTAGCTCTTTATCCATAAATTATACATCAGGTGAAGGTGACAGACAGAGAGAAGATTTCACACTATAATCATCGAATCTGCTTAAATATGAAGGGTAGGATAAACTGAGCAGAGTTGGGAAATACATTTCCGTGTACTGATCAGATCTAGAAAGATTAACATTGAAATAAGTCAGGGACAATAATGTGGGCATATAAGCAGTCTATAATGAGGTCACCATGGTTCTGCAGTGAGATTGCATCTGAAGTTATTGAACTTTTTTTATAAATGCTATTACTGCCACAGCACATAACCTGGCATAATCACAAATGAATTGCATTTCAGGAATCAAGTTGTATTTAAAAGTTCTAGTGTACTATATATTTGAATGTAATTTTAACATATGAAACTTTTTAGCTAAAAATGTTGAAAGTGTAATTAAAAAGTAAGCTTCCACATCACTCAAACACAGAATCACAAGTAAAATAGAGGGTGATTGTTGTGGCATCGATAAGACAGAATCCGGGTTTAGTCGTTGAAGGCTGACGTAACAGAGATCACAAAAACAACCGTGGATTATTGTTGATGTTTGGTGCGACAAATAATATTCAATAATGTAAAAAAATTATTAAAAGGGGACTTAGTCAATTCACGTTTATTTGTATAATGCTTTTCACAATACATATTGTGTCAAAGCAGCTTCACAGAGATAAACAGTAAAATAGTTGCTATAAAGTGTGTTCTTCAGAGCACCACTTTGCCAATTTCAGTTTAAATTCTGCACTTTCTTTAAAAATAATTAATTGACAGATTCCAAGTCAGTTAAAACCTTCATTTTCCCGTAATCTTCATCATCATTTTTGGTAATGTGACAGATAAATAATAACCAATAATTTCTTGATAAATAAAAAAGCTGATACTCCATTTCTATAGGCACAGCAGAAACACTGTGTGTAGGTTGTGTGTGTGTGCTTGAATACATAGTTTCTGTGTCCTCATAAACTAAATGACTTTAAAAACATACTAAACTGTTTTTTGACATTCAAAAAATGCCAGCAGTTGTCTGTGAGGTGTAAGGTCAGGTTTATGGGATGGAAAATACAGTTTGCACAGTATAAACACCATTTGGCCTATATGGAGAGTCCTTGTAAACCACACAAACAAGCACGTGTGTAAGAGACAGAAATTTCATATAAATCCTTTGCTGCTTTTTTTACTGCTAACACAGAAAGCCCTTATCTTACCAATCCAATGCACTTTAGAATACAGCCTGCAACTCAGACAGAAAAGGGCAAACGAAAGATAAGGAGAGAGGTATCGGACGGATAGAGTGTCACCTCCTGAATGTTAGAAGGCCAAAAAGCAGACACGGTATCCTTCAGTCTTTCTTTGCCCTCCTGGATAAAACACACCTGGGAAGAGAGAAGGATGACAAACTGTAGACTTGTACGGAGGAGCGGATGCTAGAGTCCGACAGAAAGAGATAGGTGTCAGTATAGACTGAAAGATGTGGAAAAACAGAAAGAAGTTTGAATTGATTTATTTTGGTTTTTAAAGAACAATTACCACATTTGCCACATCTTCCTAATTCACAGGAGATTAACAATTGTAATTGCACGGAAGAAACTTCAGATAGGCCTGTACTGGGAGGGGTAAAACAGGTGTTGTTTTACTGTGAGAGAGAGAGAAAGAAGAGGAAGAGAAAGAGAGAGCGTGCCATTGTTGCAGGGATGTTCATGATTATTCGAGAAGGATCTGCTGGAGGGGCAGGTAGTACCGGCGGCATGAGCGCTCCACCGGAGAGAACAGCCAAACAGGTAGAGTTGTGCATGCATGTGCTTCCATGTGCATTTTATAGGCATCTGTCTTTAAAATACTCAGTTCTGAATATAATCTGCTTAAAAGGAAAAGTGAGCCATTTTTGTAATGCTAAAATACATTCCTTTATCCCAGCTTAATATGCACAGACAACTATACATAAACCATTGTTAGATTGATTTCCATGAAAAGCGTAAACTCTGTGGCACGATCAGAACATTGCCCTGTTTGTTTGAGCACTCTGACCAGTCTGGCAAAATCAATGACATAAATTTGGGGGCGGGGCTACCTGTTTGTCCGACCAGTAGAAGACGGAGGGATTGTTCAGTAAACCTTTCTGAAAAAAAAAAATCATTATTCTTTTTAGTGCAGATTTAGACTGAAATTACAATTAACTGTTTAGTATGCAATTTTACTGGATGATTAGTAAAACGATGTGTTGTGAAGCATGCTGTTTATATTATATAATACAAATTTGAACAAGGGCCAGTCACACTACACTTTTTGTTGCAATGACTGAAGATCAGTGTGGCCTCTTAGCTGAATTAAAAGAGCGCAAACTTTAAATCTGCAGGATTGGAGTGTTGCAGTAAAGTGAAGTAGGCCTAGATAACATATTTTTACATTTTGGAAGTATTATTATATGTAGATTTTTAAAAAAGAAAAAAATCATTTTCCAACCATTGCAATGTTTGTAGAAATTTAATGCGCACAAACTCGAGTGACTGTTGAAGAACCTGTCAGTCAAATCTTGATTACAATTTTAGCTCCACCCACAGTGACCAGTCAGTGCCCTGGCTCCACCCACTGTGACTGATTTTTTTTCTCTTAAAAAGAACACACATTCTAATCACACCTAATGTGTCCTTCACTCCCATTATGTAGATTGTAATTGCAATTATGGTTATAATTAGCTATGTAAATGTCCCCGGTTGCTGATTAATCATCAGCTTGGTTTAGGATGTCTAACCTCCTGTGTCTTCTGACAGATCCAGGCCGCAATCAAGAAGAAGGCGGAGAAACAGAGGAAGCAAGTTGAAACGGGTGTGGTGGAGGTATTTAACAGTAATACAAGACCTAAAATGGGACAGAAAAAGAATCAGCCCATCCATCCACCCAGCAGAAGTGGAAATGGTAAGGAGGAGGAAGAGGAGGAGCCTGCTAAGACTGGGGAACCAAAGGAGAAGGAAGAACTCGTCCTCAGACCTATGGTGGATTCTGTTTTTGGCCAAGTAAGAGAACACAAGATCACCCCCTGCTGGCCATCATTAATATCCCCTACACATATTGCCATATCATGCTCTTTTAGCTACAGCAGTCTATCTGTGGTCCACTACTACCTTCAGTTTTCACATTTTTTGTCTTGTTGCTAGAACCAGAACTGCTTATATGTTTAATAGGACTGGAGTGGCTATATATATATCAAACTATTACAACTCTGAAGGCCCTAGCAGGTCTTTAGTCTGATGGGTATTCCTTATCCGTGCTCTGTTAGGTAACATTGTTGATACATGATATGGACGGCGCATTGTTGAGCTCCGCTAACTCATTTCTTTTCTATTCTAATTGACACTCGCCGTAACAGTAACTGTTGAATGCAAACTTGAAAATCTTGAAGTTCAGAGTTAGACCCAAAATTTATTTTGATTAAATGGTAACATAGCCATCGTGATATGTGGTTAGCTGTATATTTCACCTGTACTGTACCCTTGGTTGAATCTAACTGTAGATGCAATGTAAAAAATGTTTTCAAAAACATATCATCATGTTATCTAGGTGTTATCAAAATATTTTTTTTTTACAAATAAATAAAAATAAATACTATTTTAAAATGTTATTTTAAAATAAATGCAGTCTCTTGGTAAACGTATGAAGTATGCATAGAAATCACTAACCAAAATGTTCTATTCACTTTGTAAATAAAACTGTCCAGTTGTTATATAAGCAGCAATTTCTACTTGACCTGACCCTTAAAACTGACGTTTGCTAGAAAGTTTACTCCAGGTTCAGTTTCACTGGAGCAAAATCACTCAGGTTGATTAAGTCCCAGTGTTCTTTAGTGTTATTCATGTACAATTATAGTTTTATTAATCATTTTTTCTTTTTAGTTTTCATTTTAATTTGACTTAAATTTTTAGCTAATTAGTAATTAGGTTTTGTCAGTTTTATTAGTTTTATCAAACATTACTAATTCAGTTTTAGTCGCAGTTTAAGTACAGTATTTGTTTTTTTTTATATTTCCAGTTAAACTTTTTTCAGTTAGTTACAGCATTTGTCATTTTTGTTTACTGCTTGTTTAATTTTATTTTAATTTTTAGTTAATGCTAATAACCCTATTCAGTCATCATTTACTTGACTGAAACCGGTTCATGTTACCATATGAAGTACTCTTTTTTTTTTCATTTTTCTACAGTATATACTTTTTGCATATATGATGTTAATGTTCTGGGAAGGTACTTGCGTCCCAGAGTGACTTACTTCATTAGCAGATAGGAGATGAGATGACAGGTTAAGGAGCTGTCCTAACAAGCACATCTGTCCCCTCGTGCATGGTTCACCCGCTCATGACCTGGTCTTAGCCTTGTGGTGTTGCATTCCCACACTAGGATAACCTTGCATCCAGTGCTAATCACTTGATATTGAGCTTGAATCACCAGCGGTGAGCACACTAGAAACCCAATCTTGCCCACTCACCTTTCTGGAAGAGGGATCATTGCTTGTTATTGTCATAATTATTTAATTGGCTTGGAGACATAGATAGCTACACACTAATTTAGGATGATGCATTCACTGAGTCATTGCCTAAGCTGTGAATTAACATATTTTCTTGCTTTTCTTTACTACATGAAGTCAAAAGTACTAAAAAATAATGATCTATTATAAGCTACACTGGTATTTTTTATTTTGCTCAGTAATTATAATTAGAGCATTCACTGAAACTCTATCCATTAGTTTAAGTCACCTGAGAATGGGCATTTTTTAGATAAAAGTGTTAACACATTTAGGTTGACTAGTCTGACATCTGATTATCTTTAAGTCAATAAATAAAGCAGGGCATTTGAACTGGATATGTGAGATAGGCTACTCTCCACTTAAATGGGTGGGTAACCCAAAGACAGTGTTTTATTTCTAAATCGATTTAATAATAAATTAAATACTACACATATGGCAGTCTTCAAAAACAAGGATCTCAAACTACGGAGAGTTTGATAGCTAGGTTTTGTTTTCCATCTCGGGCCAGTTGAACAATGGCAAGAAATGAAGGTGTTTTTTTTATAACCATGAATTTGAATAGTTTCTATATAGCTATTAATGCAGCTTTAAAGATAGTGTAGTCTAAGAAAGGGGCTTTCAAACCTTTTGATACCCAAAAAATGATTGTGAGGCATCCACTTTTTTAAAACATAAAGGCATATTTAAATGATCATGTACATGTAAACTCAATTTATAACATGTGAGGAATAAAAAACCTTATTGTTATAAAAAAAATTAAATGAGTGTTTTAAATATTAAAAAACATGTTTTAATATTTTATATAATATAAATCAAATATTTTGTAGACTGGCAGTACCTCATAGTGGTCACTACTTTAAAATCCTTGTTCTAAAACACTTGTTCTGCATCTCTGTGTAGAGTTTTTTCTTTTTTTCTCTAATGTCAAAGAAAAAACCCCACTGATTATAGCAGCATAACCTCTGAAAGGATTATTTTTCTTCTGTCCTGTCGTGTCTCTCTGTCACTACACACAGAGCACGATATGATTGCTATTACTCATTCAGTCTGCATGTGCAGCAGCTGGTGAACACAAACACATCTGGGACTCCAGTCCCACAATGCTCTGCTGCTCATAGAGTGACCTCATCTGACTTGACTCTAATCTGTTGGCCCAAACATGCAGACTCAAATAAATTCCTCCTCATACACACCACACTTGCTGCACATCATGATGGTTATTATACAATAAACAGCAGTATTCATCTATTTGCTCGTCTTTTTTAAAACAACAAACCTAGCACAGAAACACATTTTAATACTCAAACGTGTATGTGTGTGTGGATTAGAGTAGATTATATTTCTGACAGGCTGGTAACGCAGGGCCGGGTCACTGGGTTTTAGTAAAAAATGAGTGTGGATTAAAGAACGGTTCTCTGTTCATCTGCCCAAAGGTGTGTTCTGATTAGACTGGGTTATCACACGCACACACACACAACTTTAACCTCAGTGTTGAAAAGACAACTTTCTCTGTCATCTTCTTCATAGTAATGTTACAAGCTAAGCACTCTTTTTTAGTGGTCTACCTATATAATGGCTGTCAAATCTGAAACCACTAACATAAATGCTGCCATTTTTAACACAAATTATATTCTGACCACAACAATTTGAGTAAATAGTTCAGCTGAAAAATTAGCATGAATGTCAGAATATATTACTGTTTGGTTTGTCTTTGTTTTGCTTTAATAGTGGACTCAACAGGTTTGGCTAAAGCCTAATGATGATGTTCTCCAGCATGATTTTGGGACGAGCCACACCTATTAAGTAAGCTTCGTCTTTGGATGGAAACGTTTGTCACAAATTGAATTGAGAGTGAATCCAAACCTTTCATTTTCACTACTTCTTTATTTCCTACTACCCTTTTTTCTCAGTTGTATGAAAGTTCTTTGTTTAAATGTTAAACATTTTTGTCTTGAAACTTTGTTTTTGACTTTAAAAAAAAAAAAATTTTAATTAATGTTATACTATATTTTTTTTTAAATAAATTTGAAGCCAGATTTTTTATCAATGGTCTCAGACGTCAAACCATTTATAAATTAATTATTAATTATTATTCATTATTTGATGGTAATTTAATGTTGAGCAATACAGAGTGAATTAAATGTACGCTTATTTTGCACCAAATGTACTCCAAACTCTCTGAAAAAGAAAAACATTAGTCATTGAAAAATTTCAAAATGGCAGAATATCACCCGATTAATTGACCACTGCTCTTTCTTGCACTTATTATTTATTCCTCCTCGAATCCCCCTGTGCTCTTTATTTCTCCTTTTCTGTACATCATCCCATGGCTCTCCGTCATTAATCTGAACTAGGGGGGATTAAAAAAGCTTCTCGTTTTCTCATCTAATTCTCACCCTCCCCTTACCTCCCCATCCTGCTCTGCATCTCTCTCTTTCAGCCTGCAAACAAAATCATTTGCATGGGACTGCAATCTGTGAGGAAAGTGAGTGGATAGGGAAGAGAGGGAGAGACGTGGAGATTGATTATATGAGATGTAAAGATGGCAAAAATAATTAAAAGTATGCTTGTTTTATGAAACGTTAGTGTTATTTGTGTTTTGCTTCGTCAGATAGTTATAAGAGAGGGTCCGAGATGAGAAAGAATGCAAAGGTAGATACATTTGTTAGGCTAGTTTTAGCAACTAAACAATGTGGACTTTAAGTAGCTTAATATGGAAGTAGGTGAGTGTTGTATTGCCAGTCCACTCGATAAATTAATTATATAAAAAGGCTAGAAGAGGAGAGGTGGGAAACATCTTCACTGAGGACTAAAGCATGGGAAACTGCACCAAGCCATCCATGAAAAACAAAATTAAGAAGGTAAGAGAAACATATTTAAAGGTCAGGGCCTGTGTATCGGTGGACTGAGTGTTTGTGCTAATTGTAATATTGAAATGAGTGTGACAGGAATCATACTTTAAGACTTAATAGCTCGTAGATATATTGTAAAGAAAGTAATCAGTATTTCAATAATATAATATTATTATATATTATTATTACACTTCAGTAGTTTAAGGACATGTCAAACAAATGGACTAAACTGTGCTTAATTAGATTATGTCTCAAGTAAAATGTGGCCCCACCCTAAGGGTGTGGCTGAGGTTAAAGGGGCTGGGCCAGAGGTACCAGGGCCCCACCCACCCGGACAAGCAGATGGAGAAAATGAAGTAACTTCTGAGTTTAAGGGGCCTCTGAATGCACTAGTCCAAAACTGCACCATGCTACATAACATCGTTGGACCAGCATGCATCTTCCTAAGACAGGGCTTCGCAAAGTCACAGCTCGTATGTACTTTGAAAAAACTAAAATCAAAGTGTCTCCACATCTACATTCTCCCATGTATTAGTCCAAAAGATCACATCATCTCAGCCATTTCAGCAGTTTTCTCATCATCATTGTGAATCATCTACATTTCACTCCCTCCACTAGTTTGTTGTAAAAGATCATGTGGACAGTTGAAAGAAATTTAATTCTTTATGTAACCTTAAGGTGGTAAAAAAAAAAGCTGTTTGCAGGTGTGTTAGGTTAAAACATTTTTGTTTGGCAGCCATAAAACTATGCTACCACTCAGTAGTTGGGGAACTTTCAGATTTTTTAATGTTTTGAAAGAAGTCTCTTATGCTCACCAAGGCCACGTTTAATTGACTGAAAATACAGTAACTTATTACAGTAAATGGTTTAAAGTCTGATTTTCACCAGCGAATGACGCCCAGTCTAAGTTCTAACATGATCTCATTATTGATGCTAAAGGCAATCTCTCATTATCAATGTGAAACAGTTTGCATACTTTTTTGCCACTTTTTCTAGCTGTTCTGTGTGTGCGGTCGTGATACACAACGCTTATAAAAGTGCTTTGGTCTTGAATCTGCGTGGCTTTCATTTTTTTACCTCCAAGCTGACACCGCCGCAGCGCTACGGAAAGATACTTCCGACCCCCTCTACATCAATTTTCCCGCTTGTGTCTATGTTGCTAAGTGCCCATGTTGCCCGTCACAGCTCGTAAAGCTTCACATTCTTTATTACACATTCACCCACTGCTACGCCCCACCACAGACCAATATGACAGACCAACAACAGAATGTTGACATTTTTTGCCAGATTATTACAAAAAGAAAAATCTGCAATATCACTGTGGTCTAGGACCTCCCCCCCCTGTACCCACCGACCCTTTGCTGTGACGCTCATATATTTAACTCGGGTGCTGTCCGTTTCTTCTGATCATCTTTGAGATGGTTCTACGCCTTCATTTGAGTCCCGCTGTGTTTGATTATACAGATTGGACTTGAATAGGAAAGCCACACACATGTCTATATAACACCTTACAGCTCACAGTGCATGTCAGAGCACATGCGCCTATGAGGTCCAACGAAATGCTGCTAGAGAGCAGAGACAGCATATATGTACGGGCACCCGGCAAACGGTACCTGGAACCCAGAGTTTTTTCACAACAATTTTGTGCACTAAGGTTCTACGAGCAAGTGGCCTCATATCCTTAAATGGAAGACAGTTTGGGCACTCAGACCAGAACCCCCATCTCCTGAAATGCCGTAGCCAAACTGAGCTATCGGGGGAAGAAGAGCCTTGGTGAGAGAGGTAAAGAAGAAACCAAAGATCACTGTGGCTGAGCTCCAAAGATGCAGTCGGGAGATGGGAGAAAGATCGGAAGAGCGTCAACCCATCACTGCAGCCCTCCACCAGTTGGGCTTTATGGCAGAGTGGCCCGACGAAGCCTCTCCTCAGTGCAAGACACATGAAAGCCGCATGGAGGACTACAAGATGTTGGAGAAATAAGATTTCTCTGCAGTTGATGAGACAAAGATTCCTTAATCAACTTTTTGGTCTTAATTCTAAGCGGTATGTGTGGAGGAAACCAGGCACTGCTCATCACCTGTACAATACAGTCCCAACAGTGAAGCATGGGTTCTTGGTGGGATCGACGCAACCCTCATGCTGTGTGGGTGGTTTGTCAGCTGCAGGGACAGGGCGACTGGTTGCAATCAAGGGAAAGATAAATGCGGCCAAGTACATGGATATCCTGGACGAAAACCTTCTCCAAAATGCTCAGGACCTCAGACTGGGCCGAAGGCTTACCTTCCAACAAGACAATGACCCTAAAAACACAGCTAAAATAACGAAGGAGTGGCTCCACAACAACTCTGTGACTGTTCTTGATTATGTAGCCCCAGCCACGAGGCCTGACTTTACTCAACCCCCTCCCCCCCCCCCTTGGAGCATCTCTGACGAGAGACCTAAAAATGGCTGTCCAACGTTTACCATCCAACCTGACAGTACTGGAGAGGATCTGCAAGGAGGAATTGCAGAGGATCCCCAAATCCAGTTGTGAAAATCTTGTTGCATCTTTCCCAAAAAGTCTCGTGGCTGTATTAGATCAAAAGGGTGTTTCTACTACATACTGAGCAAAGGGTCTGAATACTTAAGACCATGTGATATTTCAGTTTCTTTTTATAAATCTGCAAAAATGTTAACAATTCTGTGTTTTTCTGTAAATATGGGGTGCTGTGGGTACATTAATGAGAAAAAAAATTAACTTAAATGATTTAACAAATGGCTGCAATATAACAAAGAGTGGAAAATTTAAGGGGGTCTGAGTACTTTCCGTACCCACTGTATATCTGTTACGGTAAATGACAGTGGAATATTATTTCACCCATATTTTGACATTTAATTTTCAAAAAGGTTATTTGAAACATTATCTAATCTATATAATATACTGTATATATTAGTGCGGTCAAACGATTCCCATGCGATTAAGAACATGCAAATTGAGAGTTTTTGTTTCCATAATTATGTATGGGCACTGTGTATATTTATGATATATAGATAAATACACACACTGATATATTTCAGAAAAAATCATGGTTCGTGTTATATATTGAATATATGTAGTATAAAAAAATTTAAATGAATATAACTAATATACATGTAAATACATGTCAATATTTTCAAAATAATATACTGGATGTGTGTGTATTTATATATACATAAATATACACAGTAAACACACATATATTATGTAAAACAAAAACTTTTATTTTGGATGGATTAATCGCCATTAAATTGTTTGACAGCACTATATATCTATATATTATTATATATATATAAAAATTGTCTCTTGTTGAGATGGATGACACATTTTTACAATGCTTTTGTTAAACAGTCATGTGAGGATACTCGGTTAACTAAAGGATTTAGCACTGGATTTGTGGCATATGTAATCCACTGGTTTATACCAATGTGTGTGTGTACTATATGGTATTGGGTATTATACACAAAGCTGTAAATGGAAAAGAGAATCATCTGTGGGATTTTCTCATATGGCACTCCGTTTAACCTCATCCGCTCTCTGGACAATGTGTTGCGTCTTTCTCTGGGTCCTCCTCAAGTTAAACCCCCCAAATCTTCTTATCTTTTAGCTGTTGCCAGGCAACTTTCACTGTGTAATCTAGTGGCTACCCATGTCACAACATTATTACACACTGGAACCAGTCCTCAAACTCGCATTTTGTCCAACTTTCTCATTTCCACATATCCACCCATATGTTTAGTTTGAGTCTGCTTGATGATTCAGAGAGAGATAATGTCAAACAGAGACGTCTTCAAATGCATCGGTGTTTAACATCTTACTATGTGTCTTGATTTAACAGGACAGGGAGCTGCGGCCAGAGGAGATAGAAGGTATTCACAGAATGCACACACCTCACATAAGATTCAGATTGGAAAACATCCTGTTCATGCATTTCATCACCTCTATCCTTGTGTTCATGCAGAACTAAGAGAAGCCTTTAAGGAGTTTGATAGGAACAAAGGCTACATCAACTGCAGGGACCTGGGCGAATGCATGCGGACGATGGGATACATGCCAACAGAGATGGAACTCATTGAACTGAGTCAACAAATAAGTGAGTTACTTCATCATGAAGAGAGCATGATCTGTGTGCCTTCATGCAAACATTATTTTGCTGTATTATAGTTCAAACGTCTGAGATCATATTAAAAATCCGGGATGTTGAATTTTAAAAAAATTTAATATAATAATCAATATTAAATATTGTATAAATTAAAGATATATTCCTATATTTTTTAGGTGGGGGTAAAATTGACTTTGAGGACTTTGTGGAGCTCATGGGCCCCAAAATGCTGGCAGAGACAGCAGACATGATCGGAGTCAAGGAGCTCAGAGATGCCTTTAAAGAGGTAAACACTCGCTTACACATGTTCCACTGTGTTGACTGCAGCCGTCAGTGTCCTTACCGGCAATTTCCCGCTGTGCAGTTTGACTCCAATGGTGATGGGCAAATCAGCATCATAGAACTGAGAGAAGCCATGAAAAAGCTAATGGGGGAGCAGCTGAATCCCAGGGATATTGACGATATACTTCGTGATGCCGACCTCAATGGGGACGGACTTGTTGATTTTGAAGGTAAAGGAATGATGGACAAATAATGACAAGTAAGGCTGATGTGACACGGAGCAACTTTTTGAGCAATTTTGCTTGGGTACTTTCCCATTGAGAATGGGTGACAAATTTCTATGTGGTCGTGGACCCTGTGTCTCACCTTGTTGCCTGCTGATGGCAACATCGCTCAAAACATTGCCCCATGTATCATCAGTCTAATACTTGCTTTTCTTAACATTTTTAGTTTACCTCACTGAATGTTCTTTTCTGTTTTCTTTTTTTATTCTTCCTCACTCAATCTTCCAGAGTTTGTGAGGATGATGTCACGCTGACAGAAGCCACACAGAAAGACTTTATTTTCATCACGAGACTCTGAGAGGGACACATCTGCAGCTATCTGAATGTTTTCGATATGGCTCAAGAGATACCATTTGTAAAAATGAGTTTCATTTTATTTATTAAGCATTATTAAGAGCAGTTTCTCATTTCAATAGAGTAATGTTGTAAAGGTAATGTTTAGTTGGTATTTTCAAAGATATATCTGTCTGATTATGATTGAACTGAATTTGTATAGTGTGCTTCATTTAAAAAAAAATAAAATCATTTGATTACAGTGGTTTGTTAATTACCTGTTAATGTCTCTTCTTATCATAGCGAGCAGACTATTTGATTACCTATGAAATCAATTAAAACTTTTTTTTTTTGTTTGCAAAGTTGTGCTTGTAGAAATAGAAATGGTAATGTGACGTGTCCAGTTTACGTCATTGGCATCATCTGATGAAGGGTTGTTGACCCTGCAAACAAGCCAGCACCGGCCCTTTACAGGCCCACTTAGGTCTAGCCTAAGGGCCCCCAGCGGGTTGCCAGCGCAAGGCTTCTGAGATTTTGCTCATTGGCAAAACATTGACCCCTTAGTGCTGGCCCTGCACGGGCAGCCCTCACTTAGCCACACTATTAATCTACAACAGGGGTACCCAACCTTGTCCTGATCAACACACCTGAACCAACTTATTAGGATCTGAAGGAGCACTTGATAATTACAGACAGGTTTGTTTAATCAGGGTTGGAACTGAACTCTGTAGGAAGGTAGATCTCCAGGAACAGGATGCACCCCTGATCTATAGCAATACATCTGTTTCACTTTAAATACTTTTCAGCTACTATAACTTAAGTCTTTGGGGAAAAACAGTTATTATACATCTGAAATGGATGCAGTCACCACATAACTAATGTCTATATTGTCAAAAATGTACAGTAGTCAAAGAGATTTCAAATCAATGGATTTAAATACAAAATAGAAAACATTCAATTCAGGTTAATACAGCTACATATAGGCAAAAATATAAATACACAAAAGTGCAAACAAAGCAATGTAAGACTGTAGGATTTCATCATGTGAAAGTTGATGTGTGTGAAAGTCTTATCTGTAGTACATCAATGTCCAAACACTGTCCGTAGCTGAAGTTGGCTGAAAGCAAATTAATAATCCAAACTCTTGTAATGAAAACACGCCACACCTCTTAAACACCAGACTCTTCCTAACCAGGAACAATCAAAAATAGTCCAGACCATGGTCTCACGAAAAAAATAACTTTAAATCCATATTCAAACTGGACCATGATGTGGTGTCCTCACCAATAAAGAATCCTTCTAAAATGCATACAAATACAGTCTTAACCTATTAGCATCAATCCAAACATAGGCCATACATACATGTAACATCCCTGCAAAAACATCAGCAATGTACACTTTTAAAAAAACAACTTGCGTAGACTGGGCTTGAAATGACACATTTCCCAACCAGGACACAGCACAACGTGTTCAGCAGGTGAGCCATGCTGGCTACTGCTGCTTGCTATTGCTAACTCTCTCTATCACATGGCCTTACTTAAGGAAACATAAAACACACTAGCATCCCTAGTGGTAAGGAAGAAAACTGCCCACAAAATTCTTATTAACAGGCTCATGTCTGGCCCACACTGGGCCATCATGGGATTAATGTGGGCAGTCCCATATTGTAGGCTGCTCACAGAGAGGCTGCGGTGAGCCCAAAGCTGTGGACCTCGCCTGGGCAAGCCCACACCGGGCCTGTTAAAGTTTGGTGTGGGTTGGCCCTAGCCCACTGTGCCCACAAAAAGCCAGCATGGGCCCCGCAAGGACACGTTTGCAGGGGAATTGCAGTGACAGACTTTCTTTTGTTTGGGCACACTTACCGGCCCCTTGGACATTTGACGGTCTGACTTGTCTTTTGTTTTTTTTGTAGAGACACAAGTGGTAATGTGAAGCGTCCTGCTTGCGCTACTTGTAGCATCTGACTCTGAACTTGGACAGAACGGTAGACTGAATAACGACATTTAAATCAGACACGTCATTTTGCACCGTCTGGACCACCGCTCCAGTTAGGCCTATTAACAGTGCACTTAATGATAAAAAAATCCCTATAATTGGTGGTGTGCTTTATGGTTGAGGGTTCATACGTAAGAATGAGTGTATGGGGATGTACCATATTTTAAGTTCACAACATGCGCGGTCTTGAGGTTGGGGGACAAATGTTGTTTCTTAGATGAAAGCGTATAAAAGGCGTTCTGTAAATTATGTATATACTTTTCTCTCTCCTTAGCCAGCAGCGGTCTGGAACATTTTCAGAATAATGACTGTGATAAACTTTAATATAGGCCTACACTAGTCTAAATTGAATATAGCCTAGTATCCAGTGATGATTTAAAATAATTAGTGTTTTTTGACCATTCTACATCAAAAGTATTATTTCTGTTTTATTCGTCTATATTTATGTAAACGAATCTATAGCCTAATAGAGAACTTTTTATGTATTTGTTAAATTTATATTAGACCAGTGACATAAACTCGACAAACGTGTTCCCGTGTAGTGCAGATGGTGGCTGGGTCTTGAAAAATAGACAGCAGCTCACATGCTGTAGCCTACATGAAAACTAAAATTCGAAAACTCTATTTTCTGTAAATCTAATTCAGTATATATTTATATCAGATAGATGCAGTGATGAAGGGGGTCCAATAAACATCCAAGATGGCCGCGAGTTGATGTAAAATTATTTCACATATTATATAGTTATATTATAGCCTAAAATAATCTAACAATTAAAATGCTAAAAATGAGGATGGAAGCCTACAACATGTAAACTAATATTATGTTTCACAATCGTATGAAAATTCACTACTGTTTCGCCTTCCTATTACTGCAAGTTTCTCAAGATTGTATTGACAGCCATGATGACGGATTCACAAAGACAAAAGTCTGGTATCAAGCTTTTGGCATTTTATTCAAAAGGTGACCAGGATTCTGTACAGCGGGCAAAGGGAGATTTCTAGGGCACAGGAGCTTTCCTCTCCTCATCCCTTCATCTCTCCCTCTCTCTTTCCATCTTCCTGGGGAAAGGGGGATGTGAGCCGGGGAAAGAACAGATGACAAAAAATTGAAATAAATTATGGAAGGAAAAAAAGAAACCATGCAGGAGAGAAAGAGAGGAGAGGAAATAGGGAGGAAGAGGGAAGTGTTTTCACTGGTGCCTCCGTCCCAAACAGAGACACTCAGAGGCCTAGGAGAATCACAGCCCCACTGGGCTTGAACAGCTCGACAGACACAGACTGCAATGTGAGCCAGGGAGTCTGTCATCCCAAAAACATCTGCCCTTACATAGCAGCAACACAGGGAAGATGCAGCCTCTCAGACATCTCTCCTCCTCTCCTTCCTCTTGCGCCCTTCTCCCTCTACTCCACCTCCCCTCTTCCTCTCCTGGTCTGGCCTTCACTTGCTGGCCATAGTGTAGCAGCCGTGTGGGTGCCACTGCATGTCACGGATACGCCTCACAGACTGAAACTGAGGGCAACGGGCACCATACTCGTTAAAGTGTCTGTATTCACCCTTCTCCAGCAGGTACTGGCTGCCACGGTATCCAGGGTACTGATAGCCCACCCAGCTGAAGAAAACAAAGAGGTTAGTTTGTGCACCCTTGATACTGTACTAGGTGTAGTATTTAAACCAGGGTTAAACTAAAACCATTAAAAAAAACTTTTTGTAAATAAAAAAAAAAATATTTTTTACAAAACATTTTTTTATATTTTAAATTATTTTATTTCAGCTAGTTTCCAAGACAAAACATCTCTTTTTCATTTAGTTGTACTTGATGTACTAAAATAGCTAAAAGTAAAACAAATAAAAATGACTAAAAACATACATAGACGTTTAAAAAAAAAACGAACTAATAACAAAATGAAAATGGAAACTATAAATATAAACACATTTTCGTAACTAAAATATAAAGAAATAAGTAATAAAATAAAATACTTTTTTTTTTTACATTTGACTTTTATAGTTAATGCACCCTTGATATTACTATGCATAAACGAATTTATATATTTAAACCAGGGTTATTATAGTACACAAAAAAGATTTTCAGAAGTAAATAAAATATTTTTACAATATAATTATTTTATTTCAGCTAGATGCAAGGCAACATTACTATTTTTCAGTTAGCTTAACTTGATGTAAAATAACTAAAGCTGAAATAAAAATGAATAAAAACTAGACATTTTTTTAAAATCTAATGATTAAGACAAAAATATTAAAATGTAAAAACTTAAGCTAAAATTAAATAAATGTATGAAAAATGTACAATAAAAATATAAAACCAAATAATGTATTAATAAAATATCTCAATTATGCATCTAGTATCTTAAGCATCTTGTTGTGCAAGATATGTTATTGTTATATCTATCGCTATTATTGCTATAAAGTATTACTTCTAGTTTACAGTTTAATAAGTTCTTGACAGCCACATTTGTCAATACTGTCAAGCATTTGTGATGGCCACAAGTGCACAGAGGTTTGACCGAGTTAAATCTCACTGGCTAAAGATACTTTGCACTTACGTTCCACAGCTGACCATGATGCTGCCAACTCTGTCGGTGAATCCGTAGGAGAACAGGCTAGGAACGTCATCATCCATGATCTCCATCTTGCGGCCCTTGTACAAGCCCACCTCATACAGGCAGATCTTGTGCTTCTCAGGGTCCTGCAGGAGAAAACGCAATGAATGCATTGTGAAAGCATTCAAACAATGGGCCTACAGTTGTGAGAGCATTTACACACCATTCTGACGGGTCTGAAGGAAAGCAGGTAGTCGTTCTTCTGGCAGTTGCTCCAAGAATCCCAACGAGGATACTCACCCTTCTCCAGGATGTACATCTCACCGCAGAAGTTCATCTGCTCAAAGCCCACAAAACTGCAGAGGGCACATAAAGAGGTGAGTGAGATATGTTATTCTTTGTAAATCACGAGTGTTTAATATAGATGCAGAGATGCTTACGGGCCACACTCCACACGTAGTGAGCGAACTCTGTCCATGCCCATTTCACAAACATTCATGCATTCAGCGTTAATCTCAATCATGCGTCCCTGGAAGTTTTCCTGGTCGAACACATACATCTAATAGAAAGAGAGAAACCTATTATTATCATATTAAATCAATGACCAAGCAGAATTGCACGTGTATGTTTATTTGAAAGCTTTACCCTGTAGGACATCATGCCCATCTCGGACTTCTTGCTCTGGGCTGCCTTGCCGTCGGTCTGGGAGGCAGTCTTTTTTTCTCCACTGGAAGACATGGCACCTGATGTAAAATTAATAATAGAAAATTAAAGGAAAGAATATTCATATAACTGTAATATACCTCAGAAATGAGAGATAAAATGGAGAAAAAAATAATAAAGAAATGGCAGGGCCGACCACTATAATATACAGTATTTGATGCTGGAAGAGAGGGATGAAGTCTTTTAGGAGATGAAAAATAAAAAAAACATATGTTTAGAATGGATGTAAGGGGTCTTCGCGGGGAAACTATTTTAAAGTGGTAGGGACAAAGGGAAGTGTGGGGTGTTGGTGTTGATGATGGTGTTGCAAATCAAAACTTGCCTCTTGTACTCTCCAAGCTGTTGGGTTAAAGTTTAATGTGTATGTGTGAGTGGATATTTTGATGTCTTACCTGTGTGTTCAGTGAGTGTGTGTCCGTACCCAGGGTTCACTCTGAGAGTGTTTGTGTCTGACCGTGCTCTCAGCTCTTATACCCTGGCGCTGAGTCTGTGAGGATTACACTGAAACAATGAAACATGCCGTGTTCAGCAAACTCACAGAAAAGAAGCCCCTCATCATCAGCACAGAGTGAGAAAGAGAGTATGTGAGAGCCAGAGAGGAAAATAATTCAGCAACCGAATTCCAACTTAAAACTTGTCACCACACAAACTTGGATGTTTGAGCCTAATGCATAAGTAATATGGGGGACATCTATTTTTAGAGAAACTGAAATTGTAATAAATGAACTAATAACTAACTAATAAATGAAGGTGACAATATTTTATACCACTTTACCAATGATGTAGTTTACACAGTTTTTATATTTTCAGTACATTGTGCTAAGGATGTATCACATATGTAGTATTTCATAAAAAAATAAAATAAAAAAAAAGTAATCCTGTACACATACGCAAAATATGGTTGTTCTACAAATCATTATACAAATAAGTAATTATTATAACAACATGCAAAAATCTAAAATAAATACAATATAAATGTTTAAAAACATTGCTTAACCGAAAACATTAGGATCCATGTGCAGCTTTATTAGTTCACAAGGCAGATCATACAGGCATAGATCGTTAACTGGCGTTAGAAACAACAAAGGCTGGGCAGAATCGTAAACGGTGTTCGTAATAAGGGTTGAGGCAGGCGGCAGACAATCAGTGGCATGAATCAACAAGGTAGGCAGGGTCAGAATAGGTAGGCAGGAAGCAATCGTAAACGGGTAAACAGTCCAGGTAATCAACAGGTATTCAACACAGGGAAAAAAGCTCAGAAATGTCTGCAAGGCAAAACAAGACTTCGCAATGAGAGCAGGGAAGGCACAGTTTAAATAGGCCGGGCAATAGGAAACACCTGTGCAGGTGATTAGTCTCTGGCATGGGGCATAGTGGGAATTGGAGTCCGAGGGGATCGCTCAGTACTCCGGTGATGGTTCCCTCTGGTGGTGATCGGAGGGAGCCACAGAGGCTGAATTTGTGACAGAGCCCCCCCCTGTGAGCGGCTCCTGACGCACAGAGGCGGACGACGCCGGGGTCTTCCGCGGGGTCTCGGGGCAGGTCTATCCGGGTGGTCTCTGTGAAAGTCTGTGGTAAGCGAGGGATCCAGAATATCCTCTGCATTGACCCAGGACCGTTCCTCCCTCCCAGTCCACTAGGTACTGGATAACTCTTCCCCGGCGACGAGAGTCCAGAATCTCCCGAACTCGGTACGCCTCCTCGCAGTCTATGGTGATGGGAGGGACTCTCTGGTCACCAGCCTCCTCCTGGTCCTCCGCTCCTCTCGGACCACCAGCGGGCTTGAGCAAAGAGGCATGAAAAGTGGGTGAGATACGATAATGGGCAGGCAAAGCTAAACGGAATGAAACAGGAGTTATTTGTCTGAGGATTTTGAATGGACCCACGTACCTAGGACTGAGCTTCTTGCAGGGTAACCGGAGACGAAGATCCCGAGTGGACAACCAGACCCACTGACCCGGCTGATAGTTGGGATTGGTGCGCCGATGGCGATTAGCTTGTTCCCTTGTCCGATGGACTGCTCTCTGGAGATGAACATGAGCCTCATTCCACGTCTCCTCGCTTCGTTGAAGCCATGAATTCACGGCTGGAAGTTCTGATGGTTCCCCGGACCATGGGAATAATGGGGGTTGGAAACCCAGGACACATTGGAATGGAGTGATACCTGTCGCAGGTTTGCGGAGAGAATTCTGTGCATACTCGGCCCATAGTAAGTAGTGGCTCCAGTCGGTCTGATAACGATGGCAGTATGATCGGAGGAAATGAGTGAGTTCTTGATTGAGACGTTCCACCTGACCGTTCGACTGTGGGTGATACCCGGAGGTGAGACTGACATTGATATTGAGCTGCCGGCAGAAGGCTGACCAGATCGGGAGGTGAACTGAGGACCCCGATCAGAAACCACGTCCTCAGGAAGGCCGTAAAACCTGAGCACGTAGTTGCATAGGACCTCGGCTGTCTCAAGAGCAGTGGGTAGTTTGGGTAGAGGAATCAGGCGGCAGGCCTTGGAAAAGCGATCGATAACAGTGAAAATGGTAGTGTGACCCTGTGAGGCAGGCAGATCTGTTATGAAGTCGATGGCTATGTGGGACCAGGGGTGTTGTGGGATAGGTAATGGTTGTAAGAGGCCAGCAGGCAGTTGATGCGAGGATTTGGTTATGTTGCAAGTTGCACAGTCTCGGATGAAGGCGATTGTCTCTGCTTGCAGCGTGTGCCACCAGAAGCGATTATTTAATAACTGACGGGTAGCTGCTATACCTGGGTGTCCGGAGCCAGGAGTGGAATGAACTAACTGAATGACTCTGACGTAGAGCTTGCGGTACATATGTGAGATTAGGTGGGGTCTTGGCTGGAGGTGGTTCGGTGCCCTGGGCGTCTGTGATCTCAGTCATGATGTCCCATTGTACGGGTGGGAGAATGATGGTAGACGGAAGGATGGATTCCTGACTGGGAGACATTGTGGATGATTCATAGAGTCGGGATAGGGCATCCGCCTTAATGTTTTGAGATCATGGACGGTAGGTTATCATGAAGTCGAATCTGGTGAAGAATAGTGACCATCTTGCCTGTCTATGATTGAGTCTATTGGCTGATTTCAGACATTCCAGATTGCGGTGATCGGTGAGTACAATAAAGGGGTTGTTTGGCTGCCTCGAGCCAGTGACGCCACTCCTCAAAGGCGACCTTCATGGCAAGAAGTTCTCGATTGCCCACATCGTAATTCTGCTCGGTGGAATTAAGTTTACGGGAATAAAAGGCGCAGGGATATAACTTAGGCGGGTTACCATGTCGTTGAGAGAGAACTGCCCCAATGCCCGTGCTGGATGCGTCCACCTCCACAATAAACTCTCGTTCTTGGTCGGGATGGTACAAGATGGGTGCAGTGGTAAATCTCTCCTTGAGGGTCTGTAAGGCTGAACGGGCTGCTGAGGACCATTCGAGGCGCTGACTACTCTTCTTGATCATAGAAGTCATGGGAGCTGCCACTGTGCTGAAGTTATGAATGAATCTCCGATAGAAGTTGGCAAATCCTAGAAAGCGTTGTAGTTCTTTTAAGGTGGCAGGCAGAGACCAGTCGACAACGGCTCTGACCTTCCTGTCGTCCATGGCCACCTCTCCTGAACTGATCACATATCCGAGGAATGATACTGTCTCCTGATGAAACTCACACTTCTCGGCTTTGGCATATAGCTGGTGGCTGATGAGACGTTGTAAGACCGCCCGAACATGCTTGACATGATCCTCGTACGAATCCGAGTAAATTAGGATGTCGTCAATGTAAACAATGACCCAGTGATTTAACATGTCTCTGAACACATCATTGATGAAGGCCTGAAACACTGAAGGACTGTTGGCAAGCCCAAACGGCATAACATAATACTCGTAGTGCCCAGTTGTGGTAGAGAATGCAGTCTTCCATTCATCACCCTCACGGATGCGAATGAGGTTGTAAGCACTGCGCAGATCCAGCTTGGAGAAATATCTTGCCTTTCGGAGCGGTTCCAGAGCTGAAGGGACTAGGGGCAAGGGGTAGCGAAACTTTATAGTGATGTCATTGAGTCCTCGGTAATCAATGCAAGGACGGAGACCTCCATCCTTCTTAAAGCAGAATCCGGCAGAGGCAGGTGATGTGGATGGTCTGATAAAACCCTTAGCGAGTTCCTCCTCAATATAGGACTTCATAGCCTAAGCTTCAGGTTGAGATAAGGGGAAAAACCTCCCCTTGGGAGGATGTGAACCAGGTTGGAGCTCGATGGCACAGTCACTCATTCTATGAGGAGGTAATTGAGAAGCCTTTATCTTACTGAAGGCCTCCATGAGATCGTGGTACTCTGCAGGAAGCTGACAGACAGGCATGCAATCCCTCTCCTTTCTGACCGGGGTAGCGTTGAGACAATTCTGACGGCAGGACTCTGACCACTGTGTAATCTGTCCTTCGGACCATGAGATAGAGGGGTTGTGCTGCTCTAGCCAAGGCAGTCCCAGAATGATAGGTGTTCGTGGAGATTGAAATACGAAGAGGCGGATAAGTTCGGTGTGAAGAGCTCCAGTGCATAATTGAAGGTCCGTGGTAGTGAATTGAATTTGGCCAGTGCCCAGCGGCCGGCCATCTAGCGCTGCCACTGCCAAATGAGACGTACAGGGAACAAGAGGAATATTATGAGTTTTGGCAAAACTAGCATCAATGAAATTTCCTGCAGCCCCTGAGTCAATTAAAGTCATAGCCTCAGTGATCTGCCCATTAAATTTTAAGATGACTGGAATCTCTAAAGCAGTGGAAGTACTGAAATTCGGACTCACCGGAGAAAGATTGCGAGGTGGCCGAGTGGGACAGGAAGCTCTCATGTGTCCAGATAGTCCACAGTATAGGCACAGATTCTGGCGAATGCGTCTCTCTCTCTCCTCTCCTTTCAGATGAGTAAAGTCGATCTGCATGGGTTCGGTGTCAGGAATTGGCAATGACGCACCGACCGAAGCCGAAGAGAGCCGAGTCTGACGACGAGAGCGAAGGAGGTTGTCGATCCGAATGGCCAGTTCAATGAATTGATTTAAGGATCTCCCCTCGTCTCGACAGGCTAATTCAGACTGCAGTTCCATGCTCAGTCCTCTGCGGAAGTGTAGTTTGAGAGGATCCTCCGGCCACCCTGTTTGTGCAGCGAGAGTGCGGAAAAGATGTGCACCGAAGAAGAGGTAATCCAAGCTGAACACCTCTGCACATGGCGTAACGATAAACAGCTGATCACCGCCTCCTTTCAATCAGCGGGTATGTCGAACACCTCCTTAAACCGCTGGGATGAGGACAAGAAGAAACGGGAAAGAAAACGTCTGATTCTCACTCAACACCGCTGGTCAGCCCACTCAATGCCTTCAAGTGAGAAGCAAAAAGACGAATGCGATGAGACTATCGTTTTCTGTGGAATACAAACAGGGGTGTGATGAACAAACATGGAACATTGGAGTAAGAAACCCTTACATTTTGAGGGTGAGCCATCAAACTTCTCGGGGAACGCCAAACGAGGGCTGGCGGTGGAGGTAGGTGAAACCGGGGCTTGAAGAGGTGGATTCGGAGGAGAGGCGTGAGCTTCGGGTGCTTGCAGGTGAAGGGCTTGCAAGGTCTTTACCATTTCTTCCGTTAGTGTGGTAAGTCGGCTTAATTGTTGCTGGTGTGTGGTCAGAACCGATGCTTGAGCAGATACCTCCGTGGTGAAATGATAGAAAGCTGCTGGATCAATTTCTGGCGAAGTCTTCTGTAACAGAGAGGCAGTGGCGTTAGGATCCATGTGCAGCTTTATTAGTTCACAAAGCAGGTCATACAGGCATAAATCGTTAACAGGTGTCAGACACAATGAAGGCTGGGCAGAATCGTAAACAATGTTCGTGATCAGGGTCGAGGCAGGCAGCAGACAAACAATAACATGAATCAACAAGGCAGGCAGGGTCAGAAAAGGTAGGCAGCAAGCAATCGAAAATGGGTAAACAGTCCAGGTAATCAACAGATAATCAAACACAGGGAAAACGCTCAGAAATGTCTGCAAGGCAAAACAAGACTTCGCAATGAGAGCAGGGAAGGCACAGTTTAAATAGACCGGGCAATGGGAAACACCTGTGCAGGTGATTAGTCTCTGGCATGGGGCAAAGTGGGAATTGGAGTCCGAAGGGATCGCTCAGTACTCCGGTGATGGTTCCCTCTGGTGGTGATCGGAGGGAGCCACAGAGGCTAAATTTGTTCCCCTTTGGGTCAGTTACGGGTTCGACCATGTTTTGGGCTTATATTTATAAAGTAAAGTAAGATTTACTTTTACCCTTCTGGTATCTTATAGCATTCAAGGCAAGAGGGCCCCCCCCCGCACTGATTTAACAAGACCCATCGTCAGAAACGAACAAGTGGAGTGATTTGGGTTCAGCAGATACATAGTATTTATGTCTTTACATATTGATGCAACACCGTAAAAAATGCTGGGTTGTTTCAACCCAACTTTGGGTCAAATATGGACTAACCCAACTTGTGGGCTTAAAATTTTAAAAAATTTAACTTCAACAGCTGGGTGTCCCATCTTTGATCAAAGTTGGGTTGAAACAACCCCGCATTTTTTAGAGTGTAACATGATGTCACAGAAAACAGGGTTGTAAGACAATTAGGGGAGGGGCGGGGTGGGGGGGGGGGGGGGGGCACCATTGTCGGGGGCAACATGGGCACATGGTAACAATCGTTTCTATCTCCCCTATCTTAAATGTTACATCCTTACAACTAAAATGGCAACTTGCATGAAAACTGAACTTTCCTCACTGCTCCCACAGCAACTCAAACCCACACTCAGCTGGAGCAAGTTCACTCAGCTAATCCTGGTGTTTTACGCTCATTGTGAGCAGGAGTGCTGACCTGCGCGAACATACTGGGACCAAACCCTTTGTGTGCCCTGCTTTCACCCAAAACACTGCACTGCACTTGCCAGTGAATGGGCTCACAACAGCCATGTGGCACTTCTATAGTATGTGCTGAGCTGGCGACCCTGTGGTCTGTCCCGCGCGCCCTTCAGAACGTACTTCACGCGCACGGCAGCGGCGGCCGGTATAAAACCGAAGCGCCAGGTTCTCTCAAAGCTCCACGCGAAACTGGCGTTAACCCTTTCGCACGTGAGTTTAAAATATTCTAGCTGAGCCCCCAGCGTGAGTTTTTTTTAGGCGACCGTTATATTAAAATGTATCACCTTACTGTTTCCATGGCGACGCGTCATGCTTGTCACATGACACACCGCAGCCACAATAACACTGTATGACAGATGTATCGCTTTTATTTCGTTTTTCGTTTTATTCAAAATATTCACAAACATGCTCACTATAGTATGAAATATCTGATATTCCGATTCTAAAATATGTGCAAGTAAATCTATTTGGTAACGTTAGTTTAAACACTTTTATATCGACCGTGTTAGTTTATCTATACAGGGTGATGGGCGCCGCCATGTTAGTTCGCGTGAATCGTGCGGTGGGATTTTACAACACAAGCAAATTCATCCTCTCTCCCGAACACGTAAAGTAGGTCGCCGGTAAATGGGGAGAAGAGCAGAAGTACCTTTAGTTTATTTTTTTTTTTTTTTTTTTTTTTTTTTTTTTTTTTAGTTCCTACAACAATCTGTATATGATATCAATAAAACATGTCAGATTATATTTGTAAGGATCATTATTACCGTTTCCATAGACATCAGCGTGCATTTTACAAACAGTAAATGTATGGTTTTCCTAGTACTTATGTGTATTTAAATGTCTAACCTAAAGAGTATTATATGGTTGAAACAATGAATATTGTCATAATATGAACGCGTCTCAGCGCGTCCGACTGCTCCGCGCGGAAAGGGTGTTAAATTCAGAAGTTGATGACGGACGCACGGAAAGTTCTAATAACACGGTGTGAGCGTACGGCTTCAGGGAACAGCACAGACTGAGGCACACCGTGTGTGACGTAACGCTCAGAGACCAGCCAAGAACTGAATCACACCGGTGTGCTCGTTCGCTCAGAGACCAGCAAACGACTGTCACACCAGGTGTGATCGTACGCTTCAGAGGGACAGATCAAGAATGATAACACCCGGTGTGAATCGTACGCTTCCGAGACAACAGCAAGCCTGATCACACAGTTGTGATCGTACGCTCAGCAGAACAGCAAGACTGATCACACCGGTGATCGTCACGCGTCAAGGGGTATTAAGGGCGGGCCACACTCGAGTCAGTGCTAAAACGCGGAAGATCCCAACTTACATCTCCGGAGCCATGGCCCATTCTAATTTGGATGGGGCCTACTTACAAACATCTTTCCCGTATGGACTTAATGGAATGGTTTTGATTATTTAAATTAAACACTGCGGTCCTACATTTTATTACTAAAAAGCTATTTTATTAATTAAAATCAACGAAGTCATCTAAAAATAGCTTATGGATGTTTGAGGAACTTTAACAATTCACTGCGAACTAGAGCTAATTATAAATAACAGTTACTTATATAAGCATGTAACTCATATGCGTGGTAGCTATTGATTGCCTTCTTTACGTTGCATTTATATCATTGGTACCTTTATTATGGTGTATTTATTATTTATTATTTAAATTTTAGATATAAAAGATGTATAGATTTGCAAGCGGATCCGCCAGATGCAGCCCATGATCAACTATGGCAGGGGAAATGGCTCCTTTCTTCAAGGTAAACTGCCATGAACACACACACACACACACACCTTTTTTTTAAGGGTGCCCCTTTTTTTTTGAAATACCCAGGACTTTAATATATATAAAAAAAGGTATTATACTAATGCATCTAATAGATCAATAGAATATGGTATGAGGAATTTTTGCACGTATATTATAGGAAAACACTTTACTTAACCTTTGTGCTTTTGTTCTGCTAGGTGACTGTGTTTGAGCAGGAACACTTCCAGGGAAAATGTCAGGAGTTCACCTCAGAATGCTGCAACATTCAGGAGTGTGGCTTCGACAACATCCGTTCTATTCGCGTTGAGAGTGGCGCGTAAGTTACAGCGTTTGGTAACTGAATACAGTATGCACTAGGGAGTTTTCATCTAACTGTTCTCTCTTTCCATAGCTGGCTGGGTTATGAGCACCACGACTTCCAGGGACAGCAGTTCATCCTGGAGAGAGGAGAGTATCCTCACTGGGATGCCTACAGTGGAAACCTGTCATACCATGTGGAGAGACTCATGTCTTTTAGACCTGTCTACTGCGCTGTGAGTTATTCCCTCCCTTTTATATGCTAGAAATCTTAAAGGCATATACTATTTTGTGCTGGCTAATATGTAATATTTATTCACCAAGTGTCCATAACAGGATTTATTGAAATAAAGCAAGTTGCATTGGACTGGTCATGTGATCTCAACTTGGCAGCCTCAATAGGTCAACAAGTTGAGATTGGCTATATTGCTTTATGCAAGCATAATGTATGCATTCAGGTAAAGTTGAATGTACTTATTGGATATACTGGTATGACTGGAGTCTTCCTCTCATGTCATTATGCATCATTTTAACATATTGCTTCAAAAAATATTATTAATGTATTCACTATTTATTTTAGTACTATTTATTAATCTCTTAACTTTTTTAATGAGTTAAAAAAATAATGACTCTACCTTTAAATATTTTGTATGTCTATTTAGCTTTATTTTTATTTCCGTTCTAGTTTTAGTAGTTTTTAGTAATTTAACAAGGCAATATTTTGTTTTTTGTTTGTTTATATTTTCTTTTATTTCAGCTTTAATTTAATTAACGGAGACATTTTTAATAGTTTTAGTTAACAACAACAGCACTGATATAATCACTTGAATATGTGGATATGTGGGGTCAATCTCTCTCTCTCGTCTCCCCTCAGTCTCACCAGAGCAGTCGCATGACCATTTTCGAGAGGGAGAACTTCCTGGGCCGCTGTGTGGAGCTGTGTGACGACTACCCCTCTCTGCAGGCCATGGGATGGTGTGGTCCTGAAGTGGGCTCCATGCATGTGCAATGCGGCGCGTGAGTCTCTTCTCTGTATTTTCCCATTATTTCTTTCGTTTCAACACAATCAACAGCACACCTGAAAAAACGATAGGTGCGTAGGATAAAAGGTCCAACAAAACTGTCAAGTCCAAAATATAAAAAGATGCAATCCCGCACACTATCAATCCTTGCTAAATATTGAAGTTTATTTACAAAAGCAACATTTCGGTCCAAACGTTGCTTTTGTAAATAAACTTCAATATTTAGCAAGGATTGATAGTGTGTGGGATTGCATCTTTTTATAATTCTTTTCAACACAGTAATACCTGACCCTCATTTCTCCATCTCTGTGTGTAGTTTTGTGTGTTACGAGTTCCCAGGATACAGGGGAAGGCAGTACATCATGGAGTGTGAGAGGCACAGCGGAGACTTTCAGCACTGGAGAAACTGGGGTTCCCACAGCCAGACCCCTCAGATCCAGTCCATCCGCAGAATCCAGCACTAAGAGCTCAGGCTCACCGGGGGACACTTCACCGATCACCCTGCCGCCCGACAAACACACTTTACACATACACACGCTCACACTGTTTTTCCTAACGAGTGTCTTTTTATTGCTAGGAACGCACACATCTACGCGGCACACATACCATCATGTTTTACACGAAGGTGCCAATCATATTTCTGACTATGACTAATGTCAGGTGCTAAACAACACCCTCTGGAGGTGCTCCACACAACCAATGCAAACCAAAGCTAAGTTAGGCCATATCCCTGGAGGGGGACTGGCTGAGAGCAGCTCAGGTGTAATGTGTAGGAGGATGACAAAAACATCACAGACAAAATAAAGGCTAATAAAAAACTGGTTTCACTAGTGACTCAGTTCTGTGCAATAATTGTGTGTGAGTTACAGAAAGTACATACATTTCATTATAACCAATCCATAAGGCAAGGTAAGTTTATTTATATAGCACATTTCATACACAATGGTAATTCAAAGTGCTTTACATAAAAGAAAGTAAAATAATCATAAAAAATAATCACAAAAATAAAACAAGGAATTTAAAAACTTTGAAATTGATAAAATGAATTTAAGACGGTTAAAAATAGAAAATGATTATACATAAAATAGTGCAATCATTTCGGGTTGCATAAACACAATGCCAATACATATAATATAGTGCAATCAGTTCGGACATCGCACATTGCTCATTCAATAAATGCACAGCTAACAGATGAGTTTTGAGTCTGCATTTAAATGTGACTAATGTTTAGCACATCTGATCTCTTCTGGAAGCTGATTCCAACTGTGGGCGGCAAAATAGTTAAAAGCGGATTCCCCTTGTTTTATGTGAACCGTTGGTATTTCTAACTGACTCGATCCTAATGATCTGAGTGGTCGGTTAGGTTTATATTCAGTGAGCATATCTGCAATGTATTTAGGTCCTAGGCCTTTGAGTGATTTTTAAATGAGTAAAAGTACTTTAAAATCAATCCTAAATGTAACTGGAAGCCAGTGTAAGGACCTGAGGACTAGTGTGATATGCTCAGATTTTCTGGTTCTAGTCAGAATCCTGGCAGCAGCGTTCTGGATGAGCTGCAGCTGTCAAATGGTCTTCTTGGGAAGGCCGGTGAAGACCATTACAATAGTCTACCCTGCTTGAAGGCATGAACAAGTTTCTCCAAGTCATGACTGGAAACAAAACATCTAATTCTAAGTTTTTGAGATGATAGTATGCTGATTTAGTTACTGCTTTGACATTACTACTGAAACTAAGGTCTGTCTCCAGAATCACACCAAGATTCTTGACTTGGTTTTTAGTTGTTTGACCCCTAGAGTCAAGGTATGTATTCACCTTGAGAACTTCATCTTTGTTTCCAAATGCTATGACTTCAGTGTTTTCCTTGTTTAACTGAAGAAAGTTTTGACACATCCAACTGTTCATTTCATAAATGCATTTTGGCAGAGGGAGTCAATGGGGCTGTAGGCATTTGGTGATAAAGCTAGGTAAATCTGGGTATCATCAGCATAGCTGTGATAGGCAATTTGGTTCTTTCTCATTATTTGACTTAGTGGGAGCATATACAGGCTAAACAAGAGCGGTGCAGGAACTGAGCCTTGTGGGACTCCGCATGTCATGGACGTCCACTTAGATTATGCTCTCCTATACTCACATAATAACCTCTCCCTTCTAAGTATGACCTGAACCATTTGAGTACCATCCCAGAAAGCCCGACCCAGTTTTCCAGTCTCTCTAGAAGTATGTTATGATCGACCGTGTCAAAATTAAACAAATTTAAAAAATTTAAGCGAATATCATTTATTATTTTAATGAGCGCTGTTTCTGTGCTGTGATGCGGTCGGAAACCGGATTGAAAATTGTTCAGGTATCCATTTGAGTTTAAGTATTCGTTCAGCTGATTAAAAACTACCTTTTCAATAATCTTAAAAGGAAGATTTGATTTTGGTCTATAATTGCTCAAAATGGTGTTATGAAGATTGCTCTTTTTCAGAAGGGGCTTAACTGCAGTTTTCAGGGAGTTTGGAAAAGTCCCAGAAAGAAGTGAGGCATTCACCACTTCTAAGAGATCTGCTTCTAAACGGTTAAGCACCCTTTTGAAAAAAGATGTGGGAAGTGTGTCAAGATAGCAGGTTGACGATGTAAGGTGCTGCACTATTTCTTCCAAAATTTTGCTAACAATTGCTTCAAAAACAGACATGAATATTCTTTTAGAAATTGCGGACGAATCTGTCTGACCTCTGCATAACTTATATTTTAATATATAACTGGGCGATAATATAATTTACCAGTAACAATTATTTTTACACTAACAGTTCTTTCGCAATACATGACTAGGTTCTGTACAGTAAGGTTTAGTTTGTTAACATTAATATTATTAAATGTTTTTGTTTATTTTCTAATATTTTTAAAATCAAAAGTTGTATGTTAACATCACTTAATGCACCGTGAAGTCACACTAACAAATATTAATAAATGGTGTAAAACACATTGCTCTTTGTTAGTGCATGTTAGCTTATGCATTAACTTGAGCAAACAAGATATTGTAAAATGTTACCAATGGTTATTTTGTATTATTGAGTTTTGCCGGCCACCCTTTGAACATGTGGAATCCCCTATTTGAACACAAGAACAACCAAGGCTGGATCCATGTCTTTTAATTCCGAACATGGCTACAAAATACAGCAAATGACAAATAAACTCAGCATGCATTAATAGCAGTCCCAATCATTGTGACACAAAATAAACTTTAACATTCAGAAAACAAATCTATAAAAATTTCTGATGCCTGAAACTGAAGCCACCAAAGTCGAAAGAGCAAATACTGCCAAGTGTCACCTTGTGTGAACTATGTATTGAATTATACACAGGGAAAAGGTACCATGTTCTAAGTCTCTGATCATTTGAAATAGTGTTTCAAATAAGCACCAACACACATTTATTCAGAACTCTGAAGCTAAACAGTAATAAACAGTAACAGAAATTGCTACACACTTAATTAGATCCTAAACTTATCACATCAATCTCGTCATCTTCATCACTGTCCTCTGTGCTGAGCACAATATCTGCAGTGATTGGCGGCACAGAGAAGGACTCGGACAAAGAACTAGAGACCTCCACAACATCAACATCCTCATCCTCTTCTGAAATGGCTATTGACCCTTGTGGGTTTCCGAGTTTCTCAAGAGGTGTGGTGGGCTCTTGTGCATGTGAGACAAAAGACTTGTCTGCCGTGTTTGTAAGCATGATGCCTTCTGAGCTGCATCTTTGCAAAGGAGAATCATTGAGAGAGTCAGCAGTCTCAGATCTTGGCTTGCTGTAGTCATCCTCCATCAGTCTCTCTCCTTTTGACATGCTGCAACCTGGGAATAAATAATTATTACAAGAGGGTAGAATTAATAAAACTGATCATTACAATATTATTATAAATGAGCAGTCTGTTAAATTTATACTATCTTGTCTAAATAAAAAATAAATCATTTAAATTGCCAGGGTTGTTACAGTTACCTAAAATTAAAACTATTAAAAAAAATGTTGTTCATCAAAATATAGCTGAAATAGAATACAGTATAAATATTAGATGAAAAACTCAAGCACAAACAAAATCTTTTTTGGCAACTATGTGAAATAACATAAGCTTAAGTACTAAAATGAATAAAACTAAAACTGAAATAAAAATAAAGAGACAGAAAAATTACAAAGGCACATAGCAAAATTAATAAAACAAACTAAAATTAAATAGAAAATATGAAAACATTTAATTCAAAATTATATATACTATAACTGTACATAAGCAAATAAATAACACTGCTACAAGTTCATTTAGGCATGACAAGCATTATAATATACAATAACAAAAATCTAGGTTCATTTTGCCAAAGATTATTTGTTTTTGAAAATTAATTTTATGTGAACACTAGATGGAAGCAAAGGCAATTGATATGTAAAAAAGGAGAAATGACCATTAACAATTAAATATACAAAACTGTAATATTGACAGAGGACTGAATTATTTTGAGCTCTTACCATTAGCTGATGGCAGATTCTGCTGAAGAAAATTTTTCTTCTGGTTGCCAGCTTCTTTTATTCTCCCACTTCTTTCCTTATCTTTTTGGTTTATTCTGCTTTCATTGTGCCCTTCAACCCTGATTCTAGCATTCTTCTCTTTATTCTCAGTAATTTTCACCTCAGCTCCACGCACATGCGCATTTGTCAGCCTTTCCTTTCCTTTCTGTCTTTTCACAGTCCACATTCTGTGTTCTTTTCCCTTGTGCTCTTCCTCTCTCTTCTGGTGATTCTCCAAGATCTTTTTCATTAACTCAAAAGCAGAAAGAGCTGGACGGGACCCAGTGGATTTATTCTTTGTGGCTGATAGCTTGGGTTGTGAACTCCCTGTACTGCACTGCATCTTTAACGTACTTCCTTCTAGAAGAGTCTCGCTTGTGTCTCTTTTAGCATGTCCCACTTGTTTCTCTTTTACAAGACTGGACACTTTGTGAGCATGCAGCTCTGAGGATTTTGACCGATCCAAAGCCTTTGTTGTTTGTGTGACACACTTCATGTTTTGGCCACTAGCTGTGTTTATGACTTTGCTTAATGCACTTGCAACACTGCAGCTTGAGTCAGCTGTGCTACCGGTGCACTTTTCTTCACTATGCAGCATGCTATTTTTTCTCTTTTTCTTCTTTAGTAGAGAAGCGTCTACCTTCGTCTTCACCGTTTGTTCTTTTTTTCTTTTTCTTTTCTGTTTGGTTGGGAGCTCGTCTCTCCTAGGCAGTTCTTCAATAACATCCAGCTTCCTCTTCCTACTCTGGCTCCTGGTCATCCTGACAGATTTAGGCTTCTGTTCACTTTGCTGTCCTTTTGATTTTTCAATTTTCACACTTGACACCTGCCAAAAACGTGATGGTTTCTGCGGTCTACTTGCAGATGATACTCGTGGTCTGTTCTTGGATAATGAGGCTTTTGATCCCTGTGTTGTTGTGTTCACAGAAGTGGCATGTGCATTTGTGTGGACTGTGTAACTCTGTCCACAGGTCCGGGTTCCATCTGTTATGTTGGGCACCATCCCATCTTGGACGTCTGAATCGCATACACCAACATGTTGCTCAAACGTTCTCAGAAAACTATCAAGTATGTCGGTCAGCTCACCTTCAGACTGCGGTTGGATTATACCCAGATCTGTGAGCTTAACTGAGGACTGTGTTCTTGTATGATCCATGTTGGAATCTACAGTTATTCCATTTTGATTGCTGGGCATAAATGGGAGCTGCGCAATGACGTCATCTATAAGCCAGTCCATTGGCTGAGTGAGGCTGGTCTGATTGGCTGCTGGGAGAGCTGCGGTATGCAACATGGATAGAGCTGGAGGGTTCAAGGTTTTCTGATCAGGTGGTGAAATTCCACTGAAATTTTGGGAAACATCTGGTTTGGGCAAGGGACGTTTGCGGGGGCGACCTCTTCGCCTTCTTTGAGGTGGAGCTGTATCCTATGGAAAAAGAGACAAGTGTTTTAATTCAGAGAACATTAGAGTAACTGCTTAGTTGCATTTATAATCTGAAGGGGTCATATCATACATTTTTATATTTCATATATTGTATATTTAATATACTTTTAAATTAAAAGTTTTGGGGCCAGTCATTTTTCTCTTATGCTCATCAAGGCAGCATTTGTTAAAAATAACTATAGGAAAAACAGTAATAATGTGAAATATTATTACAATTTAAAATAACTGTTTTCTGTTTTAATATATCATATGTATTTTGACATCTGTGATGTCAAAGCTGAGTTTTCAACAGCCATACTCCAGTCTTCAGTGTACACATGACCCTTCAGAAATAATTTTAATATGCTGATTTGGTGCTCAACTAACATTTGTGAAGCTTAATATTTTTGTGGAAACTGTAAATATTGTTTTTCATGAATCTTTCATGAATACAAAGTTCAAAAGAAGAGTATTTATTAAAATAGATATTTTGTAACATTATAAATGTAATTTTTGTTACATTTAACGCATTCTTAGTGGTCTTGCTGACACCAAACTTATGAATGATAGTGCATTTTTGATATTTTAAATTTTTATTTGACATACATCATTGCATTCAAGTCATAGCAGAAGTTCAGAACGAGACATTTTAGTCTCCTTGAACAGACTTTTTGGTTCTGAGAGAACTTTTTGAGTATTCCAAGTTACAGTATGTTTTTATAGCAGATGCTTTTATCCAAAGCAAAACTTCTTCCTCAAAAGATCAAGGAAAATTAGATTGCTTATGATATGACCCATTTAAATCATTCATTCAAACAGAAATGAATAAAAATAGAAGATTTTTGTTATTTTTATGTCATACCTCCTCATCTGAAGATGTCGTGAGACACCTACCTGACACACTGGTTCTACCAATCTGCCTCTGCTTCCTGTATGTCTCTGCCTGGGTCTCCCCCTTGATCTGCCTCCCTCTCCTTCCTCTTTCTTGGCTCCTCTGCCTTGTCGTCTCCGTTTAAGCTTCTCTTGATTCTTGAACATTTGTCTGGTGTCTAGCATCCTGCCAACCCTACCCCCACCTTGCCCCATCCAGGCCGACCTCGCCACTCTTCCGTACCTATTCATATTTTGCTCTCTTTTACAAATTCTCAATCCTTCTCCCTTCAAAGCAAATCCTCCGCGTGCTCCCGCCCTCCGCACCCTCGTCGCCCTTCCCTCAGTTTTGACGTCCCCTCTCATCCCTCTCTGACTCGGCTCCCTTTGCCCTGCACCCTGCACGATGTTGGTGTCAAGAAAGTAATTGATAAAACCTGGGATATTGTTCTCGAACCGTGCAAATGCTTCTAAAACACACTCCTCACCCTCTGAAACGCCCCCCAATGCTGGCTGGCCCTCTCTAGCCAATGGCTCAACATTTGTACTATGAGAAGGGTAAGGGTGAGGTGGCAGTGGGTTTGGAGGCTGTTGGTGTGAAGCTGAAGGGGGACATACATAGACCTGGGGCACGCTGGCCGGTCCACTCGCTGTGGGATAGATTGCATTTTCAGGGACCACATCCATGACTTGAAAGGAAGGCATGTTCTCTGGATTACCCTGGATGTTTTGAAGTGTGGCCAGGGTGATATCAGAGCCATCGGTGTACGTGCTGAGCCCCTGATCGGTCCTCCATGACGACGTCCCGATCAGATGAACACTTTCAATGGTCTCTTTGGGGTTTTGACATTCAGAAGGAACAGCCTCGGTTTGACACTCTCTCTCCACCATCTCTTTCATACACTCCGTCTGTGTGTTTCGCTCAGTTGCCGGCCTCTTTGATACTTGCTGAGGTATGTCAATGCCGAGTTTACAGGCTGCTGAGAGGACTTCCTCTTTGTCCTCATTCAACTGACCGGAGTACAGCAGACTGACCAGACTGAGCAACGTACAGGCCTCCACGGCTTGAACTTCAATCAGTCTCCTCTGCCCGTTCCGGAGGGATGGCATGGCTGACAGAGCCCCACAGAGCCAAGGACTGAAGGCAGACAACACACAGCTGTGCACCGGCACAGACACACCTGGGCAGGGTGGAGAAAGTACAGTAAACATAATGAACGATGAAAAAAAATATTAATGAGTAGAAGATGTTCTTTGTATGTCAAACCTCGAGTCTGCAGCACAATGTCACAGAACTCTGCCCTGCTCTGCTGTTTTTGCAGCTCTTTTACGAGAAGCGTCTCGAACGTCAACATCTGAAGATATACACAGACACAAATGCAAAGCATTGTAAAATATGCAAGCTGTAAAATATTGAATGATGTCGTGTCTCCGTGCAGCTGTGCAGGACTAACGTTAGACAACTAGGGTCGGGACTTGCACGCTGTTCACATGGGAGGGGTGCAAACAGTTGTTAACATGATTTACTTTTCATGCACTCGCATGGAAATTAAAAACAGATAAATGTCTAATTGTGTTTAAGCGATTATAAACGTTCCATGCTTGATATCTAAACCAGCACAGCTGCCAACAGTCAAAACAGAATAAAAACTAACTTCTGACCTTTTGTTGTTACGACATGAGAAAATGCAACAACGTCTGTCGCTGGCAGATAGATTGTTCCACCATGTCGTTAGGTCACCCGGAGTCATCGTCCTCCTGTTCCCGCTCACACAAGTGACACGAAACGCTTTGTAAGCCACGCGCCGCTGGTTGAAGTGTGACGAAGGCGCCTCCTCGGAGAATGCAAGTGAGCCGCTAGCCGTGAGCTGCGTATTCCATGACTGTCCAAAAGCAGAAGAGGAAAGCGACGGAGGGAGAGCGTGAGTGAGCTAGCGTCCTAGCCCCTCGATATAGCGGAGCTCAGACGACGGGGACGCCCTGTCCCCCGCGACCGCCCCCTGTCTCCGCCACGTCCCTGCACCGATGTCGCGCACTCGCCTCGTTGACGCCCAAAGTAATAAGTTGGTTTCTTGGCGCTGCAGGCCAGTGTAGTGGCAAAAATTGCATTTTAAATTTCCTAAATAAAATGTTAGTGGCGCTTGAATGTGTTCTGGACTGGTGTTTGGCCGCGTGGTATGCTATGTGGGTGTTTAATACCATGGTTCAGCAGGACAAGGAGCTGTAAAGTGCACGGGACTGGAACGAAAATGTGGTGAAGGTGTCAACTGAAAGAATATATCTTGCACCGGGATCTTACAGAAAAATATCAGAGTTGCCTTGTTTGTATCACAAGATGCACACACCGGTAATGTGTTTTCTAAGCGAGACAAAGCTGACGGCAGGGGTATGAAAAATTACTTAAATGTCCTAACTGAACTATGACCTAATCCTGGTTTAGTCTAAACCCTGTCTGTGAAACCAGGCCATAGTTTTCGTGGTAACAAAGTGAACTCTGATCATCATTATTTAATATTTATCTATTTTATTATAGAGTATATTTGAAACAAAGAAACAGAAAAACACACACAACTGACAGCTGATTGAAAACGCAAAATAATTTAGCAAATCATGTGGGCCGAAACATCGCGAGATTTCGGTAATCCACAGAGGTCGCGAAATCGACTCAGTTGACCAACCTCTCTTGCGTTTTTCCGGAGTGAACCGTGTGCGGTGAAAATAAAGCCACATTTTACCTTCTCACAAAACCTGATAATCAACAACATATCGCAGGTATTGATAAATTTCATATGACATTTTTGGTAATATAAATACGCGCATAATTTGCAGGTATTTCAGGGCTGTCAGTGGTTGTAGTCGGCTCTGTGAAGAGTTAGCTTGTCGGCTACATTGTTAGCTCTTCTGGGTAATGAAGTGTTCTAGATTTTCCCGACATATTTCAACTGAAATTAATAGGCTACTCTATAACTACATGATGGACCATTCGTCTGCATTTATTTAAGTATTTTAAAAAGCCTGGCAACGATTGACGTGTTCAATAATATTTACAAATCTGTAATTTTTGCCGGTTGATTTTTCAGTTGTCATGACTAGTCAGTCAGCATTTACCTTGACAAGTGTAGTTCTGCTTTGGGTGGACATCATGAATGTATCTCCTACCGATTTGTAATAGTGCCTTGGTGATAAACAATAAAAAAATTTTGTCAACAAATTGTAAAGTAAGCTTCATGTTTAAATAAGCATAATCAAAAAGCATAGAGCTAGTTAGAGCTAATTTGCTTGTGTTTTGTCCACCCCCACACCTGGCAAACCACACAAAGACTAACTGCTTAAGAACTGGTTCAGGGTTTAGAAAGATTAACTGAAGTCACTTTGTCCTTTTCTTTCTTCCTTCCTAAAGTTAATAAGCAACCTGGGTACATGAATGTGTGATGTTTATTTTCTGAAGTTCTGCATATTAAGTTTATATTTTTCTCAAGAAACAGAGCCTTGTAATATTTGAAAGATGGCAGACACAGAGCAAAGGAGTCCACCTCCTCAGTCAGGCCCTGTGGTAAGTGCAATGACTTTTTAGGTTTAATACCTTTCTTTCAATTACTATACAATGACCCGACACACACACACACACACACACACATGTATATATTACTTTTTAAGTTGCTTTTTATTCCAGAATGTTTGTATATTCATTATAACCTTGACTCAGGATCATATTAATGTATTGCAGCAATTCCTCTTGAGTAATAAGCTGGAAACAGCTATGTGGCTGTCACGGCTGTTCACTGTCTACTGCTCCATCATGTTCATTCTGCCACTGCTTGGGTGAGTCATGTTCTTTTACAAGGCACTTTCACAAGCTTTTTTACCATCCTGTTTTGTTAAAAAAACTGTGTGAAACGTATGTGTTAAGGCACTATGACAAACTTCTAGCCTGTCAGAGCCTAGAAAAAAACTGTCTTTGATGTGAAACCCAACTAGATTCTTTTCCTTGGATGATTCAGAAGACAAGTCTCAATTTTGAATATTTCACAAGTTCTCATGTATTTCATATTTGAACACAAAATTTGTACAGCCTTTCCAAAACACATCTCTGTATTGAACCTTTGCATGCACATTCATGACCCTAAATGAGAAAAAGTCACACATTCAAGAAGAAATATCAGTATTTCAAGCAGTTAGAAAATTGAGTGTGGGTCAGATTGACCCCAACACAATAGGCATTAACAATATTGTATTTTGTGGGATCACATTAGTAAGATGAGGACTATTTAGCTTAGTTTATCCCGATCTCACAAAACTCCATTATAATCGACGAAGCTCTCTACACTGCATAACGAATATCTTATTTACACCCCGTCAACACTTTGTTTTTTATAATGAGAGGATATGTCTGTGATACATTACTCAACGCTGCAGAAACACGTACGTATATTAGAACCTTTGAAGCTCCCTCAGCGCAAACAGAATTATGCTGATCGGGTCAGTCGCACAGGTGCTCCTAAATATTATTTCATAGTCGCACGCAGTAGTTTTCAGTTGCAAATGCGACTGAAATGGTCACACTGGAGAGCCCTGCAACAACCTAGCAGTGCATTACAGTAGTCCAGTTTAGAGGTCATGAATGCATGAACTAGCTTTTCTGCATCAGAAACAGGTATCAGTGTTTCGTAACTTGCTATGTTTCTAAGATGGAAGATGCTGTTTTGTAACATGGGACAATTAGGATTTCAAAAGACAAGTTGCTATTAATATAACACCGATTTTTGACGTAGAGGAAAGAAGTAAACGTACACGGTAGTAGTTGTAAGTTGTAAGAACGATGAGATTTGTCGTGTACTGTCTGTTGTCCAATCAGTAATATTCTGTCTTAACGAATAGAATAGAGAGGAGAATTTATTGGTCATCCAATCTTTTACATTGTAACACACTCTGTTAGCTTCGATAATTTAGAAGTTTCATCTGGTCTTGTTGAGATATATAGTTGAGTATCATCAGCATAACAGTGGAAACTAATCCCATATTTTCTAATAATATTACCAAGGGGCAACATGTATATTGAAAATAGCAGAGGACCTAGGACAGACCCTTGTGGCACTCCATATTTTACTGGTGATAATTGAGATGACTCCCCATTTAAATGAACAAGGTGGTAGCGATCGGACAGGTAGGATCTAAACCATCTTAAAGCCTGCCCTTGAATACCTGTATAGTTTTGTAATCGATCTATGAGTATGTCATGATCTATAGTGTCGAACGCAGCACTAAGATCAAGTAAAACTAGCAATGAGATACAGCCTTGGTCTGACGCAAGAAGTCATCTCTTCACAGATTTCTTTTTAAGTCAGTGGTTGGAAGAATAAGAATAGCTTTTTCTCTGTCCAGGCCCCAAGCAGCTACTAACTTCTATCAGAGGGCATTGCTGGCAAATGCCTTGACCAGTGCTCTGCGTTTGCACCAGAGACTTCCTCACTTTCAGCTGAGCAGAGCCTTCCTGGCCCAGGCCTTACAGGAGGACAGCTGCCACTATCTCCTCTACTCCCTCATCCTAGTTAACTCCTACCCAATCACAAGTATCCTTTCTCAAAGACCCCTTCCTTTGGAAATATCTTGTGGGAAAATATCTGTTTTTCTTGCGTTATGGCATCATTTTGTCTTTATGTATCCTTGACTTTTGTTCTTAGTGAGCATTTTTCCAGTGTTCCTCTTCTCACTTCTCCATGCCACCACCTACACTAAAAAAGTCCTTGATGTAAGTCTCTGCCCTTTTCATTTATATTGCTTAGAGATGTGTATTTTTCGTAATTCCATCCTGAGTTTTGTGTCTGTTTCATCTGTTCTCAGACCATGGGCCCAAACAGCCTTATGTTTGTGAGGAACTTTTTGAACAAGCTCACAGCCAATCAGCAGAACATCTTAAAGTTTATCGCTTGCAATGAGATCTTTTTGATGCCAGCCACAGTCTTTATGCTCTTCAGGTAAGGCCTGATGGTCAGCTGTTTTATCCGGTGTTACATTTGTTTTCAACCCTTTAAATCCTGACATGAAATAAGTCAGAAATATATATATATTTTTAAATGGAATAGTTTATAGAAAAATCTAAAAAAATAAATGTATATGTGCATTATCAGGCTTTTATGGTTCATATAGTATGATAAAGGAGAATTTAGAGTTCAGAGAGAGAGAAAACACCTCAGTAGGCCCAAACAGAGCAAACATTTTCATTTTGTTGTAGATGTTATTTATGTATGGTCAAAAAAAGATGACATTCTGATAGCTTGTGATGAAAATCAATGAGATCTTTGTAATAGTGTACAAGAATTCTAACATAAATGCATATAAATATCAGTTGTCATTCTAAATCGCCAATAAGTCTTTGGTGAGGATGATAATTTAAATTGTTTTAGTTTTCTGATCAGTAGTTTTTATTGTTGGGTCAAAACATAAGCACGCATTACAATGATGATTGTGAGATGTACAAAAACTTTCCTCAAAAACCTTATTTATCATATTAGATAACAGAATTTTAAAACGCATTTTTCAAATCTAAAATAAGTCATGGGATAGTTCACGAGATAAACCAAAAATGTTTCAGTCTTGCTGTAAGGTTCATCTATGACGGAATAATTGTTAAACACACACAGATGTTATACAAAAAAAGTGGAAAGTTAGTTCTCCGTTTTAATTTATAAAAATCAATTAACTCCCTGTGGTGGTGTTCTAATTTGTTGTGTTAGCCTCAGTGGTTGCGGGTCCTGCCGGGAGCTGCCCGCACTGCGAGTTTTGGGTTTTTGTTCAACCACAATCATAAAATTATATGTTTAAAAATATAAAAGATTGTTTATGCATCCCAATTGCAAGCATAATAACACATATATGGGGTCAAAACTTTGCCCCTTTACCTTGTTAGAATGTCACAGTTTATGAATTAAAAGTTTTACAACCTGTGGCGTCGGGAGAAGAAGAGGCAGAAACACAAAAACGTGTACAGTGATGGGGGCATGAAATGTTTGCTATATACAGTGGGGAACCAGTATTAGTCAGCACCAATTGTGCAAGTTCTCCCACTTAAAAAGTTGAGAGAGGCCTGTAATTTTCATCATGGGTATACCTCAATTATGAGAGACAAACTGAGAAAAAAAAATCCAGAAAATCACAATGTAGGATTTTTAAAGAATTAATTGGAAAATTCCTCGGTAAAATAAGTATTTGGACACCTACAACAAGAAAGATTTCTGGCTCTCACAGACCTGTAACTTCTTTTTTTAAGAGGCTCCTCTGTCCTCCACTCTTTACTTGTATTAATGGCATCTGTTTGAATTCGTTATCAGTATAAAAGACACCCGTCCACAACCACAAACAGTCACACTCCAAACCCCACCAGGGCCAAGACCAAAGAGCTGTCAAAGGACACCAGAAACAAATTGTAGACCTGCACCAGGCTGGGAAAGACTGAATCTGCAATAGGTAAGCAGCTTGGTGTGAAGAAATCAACTGTGGGCGCAATTATTAGAAAATGGAAGACATACAAGACCACTGATAATCTCCTCGATCTGGGGCTCCACGCAAGATATCACCCCGTGGGGTCAAAATGATCACAAGAACTGTGAGCAAAAATCCAGAACCACACGGGGGGACCTAGTGAATTACCTGCAGAGAGCTGGGACCAAAGTACCAAAGGCTACCATCAGTAACACACTGCGCCGACAGGGACTCAAATCCTGCAGTGCCAGAAGTGTCCCCCTGCTTAAGCCAGTACATATCCAGGCCCATCTGAAGTTTGCTAGAGAGCATTTGGATGATTCCAGAAGAGGATTGGGAGAATGTCATATGGTCAGATGAAACCAAAATAGAACTTTTTGGTAAAAACTCAAACTTGTCGTGTTTGGAGGAGAAAGAATGCTGAGTTGCATCCAAAGAACACCATACCTACTGTGAAGCGTAGGGGTGGAAACATCATGCTTTGGGGCTGTTTTTCGGCAAAAGGGCCAGGACGACTGATCCGTGTAAACGAAGGAATGAATGGGGCCATGTATCGTGAGATTTGAGTGAAAACCTCCTTCCATCAGCAAGGGCATTGAAGATGAACCGTGGCTGGGTCTTTCAGCATGACAAAGATCCCAAACACACCACCCGGGCAACAAAGGAGTGGCTTCGTAAGAAGCATTTCAAGGCCCTGGAGTGGCCTAGCCAGTCTCCAGATCTCAACCCCATAGAAAATCTTTGGAGGGAGTTGAAAATCCGTGTTGCCCAGCGACAGCCCCAAAACATTACTGCTCTAGCGGAGATCTGCATGGAGGAATGGGCAAAATACCAGCAACAGTGTGTGAAAAACCTTGTGAAGACTTACAGAAAACGTTTGACCTCTGTCATTGCCAACAAAGGGTATATAACAAAGTATTGAGATTAAATTTTGTTATTGACCAAATACTTATTTTCTACCATAATTTGCAAATAAATTATTTAAAAATCCTACAATGTAATTTTCTGGATAGTTGTCTCTCATAGTTGAGGTATACCTATGATGAAAATTAAAGGCCTCTCTCATCTTTTTAAGTGGGAGAACTTGCACAATTGGTGGCTGACTAAATACTTTTTTTCCCCACTGTATGTTCTTCACAGAAAATGAGCCAAGGCCAATGAGTTTGAAAAAATAATTAATAGTATCATTTTTCTTTTGATAAAAAGTGAAAACGGGTCCCACAGACCCGAACACCATACAAGATTTCACACCAAAACAACACGAGTACCACAACCTGAAAGGAGACATATTTAGGTAGTTTGATAATTTTAAGTTGCTAAAAAGTATAATCAGATTGTGCAGGGTTTTTCAGCAAAGTTTTAATAATTTAGTCCTATAAATTTATGTATCAAATATGACACAGTAGGCTTTATTGGGTTAAAAAAGTAGTGGTTTGTTGCTGGTAAAAAGCACGATTAAAGCCATGCTGTGTTTCTTGTAATAAGATGGAAGGATGTTTGGTTTGTGATTCACAGTGGCCAAGGCAGCTTGCTTCAGCCATTCATCTACTACAGGTTTCTCACTCTGCGCTATTCCTCAAGACGCAACCCATATTGCCGGTAAGGATCTTGTATCTGAAAGACTAGTATTAGATGTACACATGCACACTTTACCCAAAATATGGGGTAATGCATGCTGTTCTCAATTACATGAAAATGTATAATTAGAGCCAATTAGAAGCTCAGCAGTTTTTAAATGTATAATAATTATATTATAAAAGTGTCCTGAGCCCAGTATCAATGTTCACAGTGGTTTTGTCCCATCAGGACTCTGTTCACGGAGCTGAGGATTTTACTGGAGCATTTTGTGATGAAGCCCAGCTGTCCAGCCTTCTTCAGGCGGATGTGCCTCAACAGCATTGCCTTCATTAGCCGCCTTGCTCCCACCGGTGTCTAACTAACATGCACATACTACTACACACAGTTCACAGATTGGGACAGTTTTGAGATTGACTTACAAACAAGATAGCCAAGTCTGATCACTCAGAGATGGATGTCCTCCTCTGCACTGAGGCATTTGCTATGTTTGGAGAGACTATCAATCTGATCGACTACATCCAAAAAACAAAACAGCAAGATGTGTCTCTGTGCAGTTGTCTGATAAGGGGTACAACTGTTTTCAGTTCATTAGTTTTTATATTCATATTGATTTTCAGGGGGTAGAGAGGAGCCCTTGAGATGTTTAATCTTAACTGTTAGGGTAAAGCGATATAGCTCGTCTTTCTAATGAAATCACACCATATTGAGAAATCACATTTCAGCAGTCATTAGGCTTGTCTGTTTTTTTTAGTTTGATTCAATTTTTATATGTTCTTGCTAAGTTTTTTATTGTACTGGATTACCTTGAAAAACTTAATGTACCTTGCCCTGAGCCTTTCCCAATAGTTGACAATGATCGGAATGCCATTTGGGTTCAGGAAGTTTCAGATGTTACTTGAGGATGCCTTTTTCATGTGAACATATGATCGAGGTGTTGTCAAATATTTTGTGATTCTCATCTATTGTGTAGAGCCCTATACTCAGTTTTTGCCTTCAATTCTGTTTATTGTCAGGGCAAATTGTAACTGCATTTGAGAATTTGTCATTTGCTTGTTCAAGGCATGTTGTCGCGATTATATTTATTGCCTGTTTTTAACTATGGTCTATGTAGATGAATAAAAAACATTAAGTTGTAACTACCAAATGTGGTTTAATTTCAGATTTGAAAGTTTTTGCTGAGCAATGTAATTTAATCAAAGATATGTAGAAATAATTTGAAATACCTAGGCTAGTGTAAAATATTGTATAAGGATTTCTGTTTCTTAAAACTGTTACTGTTCTGGCAAAATAGTTAAGATTTTGCTGTGCCACTATTATATATTTAGTTAAATTTTCACATCAAGATAATGAAGCAGGGATGGAAATGCTTGAAAGGTGTTAGGGTGAGCTTCCTCTGGGATAAAGGGTCAACCACCCATTAAACCGGTCCACAGAACCTCTTGAAATGCCATATGAAATTTGAGGATAGTTTGTGGCGTCGGTTGCTGGTGAAGCTGTTATATCTGGTTTATAATTGTGCATAAACATGCTGTAACTGACTATATATTTAGCAAAAGATTGCCACCTACTGAATTTACTTAAGTTTTAATGAATAATTTTAATCATGTAGTTCTTAAAAGCAGCACTTATGGTCATGATGTGGTCAAACCATAACATTTTTGCATTCCCATTTGTGCCAATGGTACAAGATACTTTTGCACTACCGTGACTTTACAAAAGAAATAGATGGAAAAGTGTAAGACTTAAAATTTAGTTATGCCCAAAGCAGTGCTTAACTTAAATAATTGCCAGTATAAGTAACCACTTTTACAATGTGCGGTTCAAATAAATCCAAGTTTAATTTGTAAAATCTAGTGCACCTAACAATGCCCTTTAACCATGACAAGACAGCCTCTTTTACAAAATTAGTGTAGTACTCATTTAGTGCCCAATTTAACAGGTTGTTTAAATCTCATAAGATTTAAGTGACCTTAAGACAGCATCAGTTTATCCCCTGCCCTCCCACCTCAACAAAACATGAATAGAAACAAGACATGAAAGGCACATTAAAAGGCCAGCAGCACTTTTATTATGTAAAAGGGAGGGTTACTTAAACAAATTAAATGATAAAGTGCATTGCTGGAAGTCTTTCATAAAAATTGAATACAAACACTGAAAATATAAAAACAATGCTTGATTACCTAATGTACAAATATCTGGTCGTATCAAGCATTATATGTATATATATAAAAAAAAAAAAACAATCCTTAAGGACTGCAAATATCAATGTACAGATCACTAAGATTTCACCATTGCCCTGAAATTGAGGCTATGGCTTCAGTTATTGGAGTTATGGAAATAAAGCATCAAAAAGAGTGTGCACAATTCCCATAGAGGTATGGAACCAATGAACACAATGTTGGTGAGCTGGTTAGTTCAGCATCAGCTTCTCTGGAGGCTCAATGAGAGAGACTTCATGGTACCTGGAGGGAACGAGAGGAAAACATTAGCCATTGCCAACACAGCTATTGAATGTGTAGAGCAAGCGACCTTACTTTGAGCCCTTGTATTTCTCCCTAACAGCTTGCTGTGTGTGCTGAGCAGCACCGAGGTAGATCTGATGTAGATCCTGAATGCACGACATAAGATCCACCAAAGTGTAGCCAGTCATCTCAACAAGTGCCTTCGACTGCAAGAGACAGAGTTATGAGGAAAAACCAAGACCCACGTGCGCATTAACATATTGGACCAGTTTGATAATGTAAACACTGACCGATCAACCAGCAGGTAGCCAAGGGATTTTCAACCGAGCATAATGTTCACACAATGACCAACATCCTAGTTTTTGCCCAAGTTGATTGTGCAGACTTACCCATGATCCACCTGCAATTGTGTGATTGGCCAAAATGAAAGCTGCAGCAGCAGTTTGAGATGGGAGGTACTTCAGGAAGGGGTCACAATCCATCAAGCTCAGCTCACCAAGAAACTGTGGGGGGTGGGGGGGGGGGGGGGAGGGGGGAGAGAGAGAGACGCGACCAAAGTGCAAACCGGTGCTGTGCTGTTGCGAATAACAGGGATACACCACACAATGTAATTACTGAACTGCAGGAAACATTCTCACCATTGATAAGCTTTCCACTTTGCTGCTCACAGGTTGGTGCAAGAAATACTGGGTGAGGAACTGATTGATTGTTGGAGCAGCAAGATCAAACGAGAGAACTGTTAGCACCAGATGCTCCATCCTCAACACTTGTTTTTTTGTGTAGGTGTCGTCGGTGATGTAAACAAATTCTGCCACCTCAGGGGGGTAGATCTCCTCAAACTTCCTACAGTCAAACAGAGAAGTGTGAGCAGGGAGAGTGGCAAGGGAAGGTTGATGATGTTTGAGGCTTAAAGGGATAGTTCACCCAAAGAATGAAAATTTGATGTTTCTCTGCGTCCCCCAGGCATCCAAGATGTAGGTGACTTTGCTTCTTCAGTAGAACACAAAAGGAATTTTTTTTTAATTTTTTTTATAACTCAAACCGTTGCAGTCTGTCAGTCATATAATGGAAGTGAATGGGAATCACAGCGAGAGGAAATAAAAAAAAACCCAATACCAAATTAAACCCTGCAGCTCATGACAATACATTGTGTAAAGACAAAAAACGATCGGTCTGTGCAAGAAACTGAAACAGATTTCGTTTTTTTTAGGAGTGTCAAGGGGTCCATTTGAGAGATGGGTGGCTGGGTTGGGGTGGGTTGGTTTGGGTAATGCACTTATAAGTCTGCGATCCGCAGGCTGAAGAAGAAGACGCGAAGGCGCTCAGGACAGTTCAGGCATTGCGGTGAAAATCAGAGGTAAAAAATGATATAATTACTGTTCAGTTTCTTGCACAGACCGATCATTTTGTGTCTTTACACATCAATGCATAGTCACGAGCCACAGGGTTTAATTTGGTTTTGGTTGTGCATGTTTTTTTTACTCTCAAAGCAGTGAATCCCATTCACTTACATGATATGACTGACAGACAGCAATGGTTTGAGTTAAAAATCTTCGTTTGTGTTCTACTGAAGAAACAGTCATCTACATCTTGGATGCCCTGGGGCTAAGCAGATAATCATCAAATTTTCATTTTTGGGTGAACTACCCCTTTAAGGCAATGATACTTACGAAGATAAAAGCATAGCAGCTGTGCCAACTAGCTGTAGTTTTCCTGTCAGGACAGACATGGAAGACAAAAAGCGATCGATGTAGTTCACGGCCAGGTAGAGGGTCTCATTCTGGAGCTTGTACTTCCCTACCACTCCACTCACCGTCCCCAGAATGGAAAAACAAAAAAAAAAAACGAATGTGTTTGTGATGTCAGGCTGTTACTTCATGTAACCTGCTTTTGGTTTTGACTTAATCTGCGTGACAAAGCGTAAACATTGAGCCAATTAGTAGAGGATGTGGGTTATTAAAATTGACACGCAACGTTTAACTTCCATATCCTCACCTCCATTTCCCGCAAGTGTGTGTGTATTTCTGTTGCGTAATCCGAGACTTCATTGACATTTGTGGGCCTTTCCTCACCATCAATTACGGACATATCCATAGGAGAATCTATGCATTGAGAATTGTACATTTTATATTTCATGTTTTCTATAAAGAGCAACAAGACAGGATAGGCATTGCATTTAACTTAGTCGTTTATCTTACCAAAACTGGCCTCCATTGGCAGATCGATAGTGGCGAGGGGCTGCCTTAGGCGGGTCACGGTGGGATTTAGTGCGAGAGGGGAGCAATCCATGGTTGCTCTTTTTTTAGAGCATGCACCATCAGGCTCATCCACATGGATCTGAAAAGCAGGTGGCCTGGTGGAGGGCTTCTCTCCAAAGCTTCTGCCATGTTCTTCAGATTTGCATGCAATTTGGGGCCCAGAGAGCTGAAAAACAGAACTGGATTAAAGTGCTGCTAAAACCAGTCCTGTACACTACATGGGTGATTATATCCCCCTTTTTGCAGTAGCTTCATTTGGTAGCACTTCCATTTCAAACTTCATTTGTTTTTCTTGAAATAGTGACTTATTTTCAGGTCTTGAAGACATACGCAAAAGTATCAACACTATGATTTGGAATGTGCACACCAATGTATAATACAGTTCTGATGTTTGGCAGAATTTGTCAACTATACTCTGAGGGTAGTTACATTTGTTCATCACATGCCTTTATCTGAAGAAACTTGCTGCATTAAAAGCGCAAGTTCAGCTCATGCATGTTCATTTCACTGGGAACTTAACCCACAATCTTGCTGGTGCCATGAGAACTGTTTGAGTTTCAGAAAAGCACAAGCGCTTTTCAACAGGTTTGCCCAAATGGTTTTTTATAGATTTTTTTTTTAAAGTCGAAATATAGGTTAAATCAATGTTGTCTTTTTTTTTTTTTAGTCATGCTTATTGGTGTTAGCAGCATATTAAAATCCAAATTCTTTTTCATGGTGTAATGAATCGTGTTGAATCAAAAAGAGAAAAATCTGTTCGTTCAAAATCAGCACCCGTTGCAATAATAAAAGGGCAGCTGGGACGTGTTAATGTAACAAAACTATATGAACTCATGTGGAAACAGGTGATGTTTGACAAATGCATGATTTGGCTGTCATTCTGCCAAACATCACCTGTGTTTTAACTGTTGTGGTCCCCAGTTTTACACACGTTCTGTGTGCCATAAAAGATGTTGGTGACGGAGGCGGTCATTCTGCCAAACATCACCTATGTTCAAGTTCCTGGGCACCACAATCTCTCAGGACCTGAAGTGGGACACTCACATTGACTCCATTGTCAAAAAGGCCCAGCAGAGGTTGTACTTCTTTTGCCAGCTGAGGAAGTTCAACCTGCCACAAGAGCTGCCGAAACAGTTCTACTCTGCCATCATTGAATCCATCTTCTGCACTTCTATAATCGTCTAGTTCAGCTCAGCTACCAAATCTGACCTCAGAAGACTTCAGAGGGTAGTCCGGACTGCTGAGCGAATCATTGGTACAACCCTCCCTTCTCTCCAAGATCTGTACTTATCCAGAGTGAGCAAAAGGGCTGGCAGAATCACTCTGGATCCCTCACATCCAGCACACTCCCTCTTTGAACTGTTGCCATCTGGTCGACGCTACAGAGCACTGAGCACCAGAACGGTCAGACACAGGAACAGTTTCTTCCTAGGAATCCCTCTCAGACACTAATCGTTGGAACACACAACACTAGTATACATTTAACACGCATACTTATTTACATTTCAAATTTGCACATCATACCTGTACATACAAAGTTGTCTATATTTTATGGTGTTTTTGCTTTTTTGCACGTTGTCAATTTTGCATATCATTCGTATCCTGTCTTGTCACGGTCATTCTGTCGCACTGTGGAGCTTCTGTCACAAACAAATTCCTCGTATGTGTAAACATACCTGGCAATAAAGCTCATTCTGAGTCTGGTGAACTACCACTTTAACAAGCCAACCCGGTGTACTATGGTATAGCAGTGAATGGGTTTGTAAAATGGCGGCCTGCGCATTGAGAGGGAATGATCTGCGGGAATTTAACACTGCATTTTATTTTAACCTGTGGTGCCATAAATGCGGTTTGACCCAAAAGGGAAGTCAAAAAGGAACGAGATTTAAGTTTTCGTGATTCAAAAGGGACAACAATGGATGCGAGCACTTTGACTGGTTCAACTAGCAACGTTCAGTTCATCGAATCAATATTATATTAGGAGCAAAACACACTGATTATTACACTAAATACTAATTCACGCTACACATAGGCGGATGAAATCAGTCTATAACAGAAGCGCATTTCATGGTCATGTGCCATGCGTGCTCTAACCTGTTTAGCGCCGCGCAGAACGGGCTGTCGTCGCTGATTGTTCTCCAGGGCGCCCAGCACAGTCCTGCTGCCTGGTTTAGGGTTGACATTTTCCCGATTTTCAATTCTGTTCTTGGCTGCGCCGCGTAGTCGTGAAAGCATGTTTTCTTGATTGTGAACATCTGCTCCCGAATCCTGAACCGCGCTTCCTTGTGTTTGACCGACAGATGACATCCTTCCAGCAGCAGATCAACTCAAGTCGCCCTGCGATGTCGTTTAACACGTTTGATCAAACAACATACACGTGAATAACGAATAAAGCATGGAGAAGCAGACTAACCAGGGAAACTGGAAGAAGTGAGCTGTTGAAATCCGGACAAAAACACAATATAAACAGTTGCCAGCGGCGTTTTACAAAACCGAGATTCGAAAATAAATCATGCAACAGTCCTAACCTACAGAAATCGCGCCATACCAGTGTGCCAAACCCCTCAACACGCCACAGAGCGCTCACAAAAGATGCTTCTATGAAGTCAAACAGCGACTTGTTGCTTTTTTTTTTTTTTTTTTTTTTGCAGCTGCTTGGTTTAATATTGTGGCTGTCTCAGTTCAAGTAGCCCGCGACTATTGAAACGGGCCAATCAGAATGCAGCAAACCCAAACGTCATTGATTATACGGAAGCCTGGGAAGTGCAAATGCGATTCTGCTTTTATTATCCGAGCCGTTGAGAGTTACTTTCATTGGCTCAAAGGAATTTTGAAACTGTTCGAGCACAATGTAAAATTTAAGCTCATGCTGGCACGTTTATACATTATATACAAACTCAATAATTACAAGTATATAAATATACAGGGGTGAATCTTACATTTGGGGAACTGTTCTGCCCAGGAAGTACTTAAAATAAAAAATACTGAAAATGACATCAACAACAACAAAAATAATTCTACGTATTTTAGTATTTATGTGCACAATTTCTACTATTTTAGCAAGTAATCACTATTATAGCAAAAAAAAAAATCATACTACTGACATAAAAATCACACCACACCTCAAAATATGTTTAATTGAAAGTTTATGTCCTGACTGAAAGACAAACAAAACACAAACTTTTCATGAAAATGTTTATTTCTGTAGAAATGCAACTAGACAATATATGAGAGTTCTAAAAATATATAAAACAACTGCAGTCACACATGGTTTTTATGTTTATTACATTGAACATTTTAATTTGAATCTGTAATGGTACAATCAGCTCCTATAGAATAACAAATGTTTATTGCAAAAAACTAAATGCACAAAATACATTCCTAAAAAGTGATTTAATTTTTACATTCCATTAAGCTTCACTGAAAAATTCCATCAATGAATCAAGTTCATAGTTGTTTAAAATTGCAAGTAGCTGTGAAACTTTTGTTTTGACATTTTGTCCTTTAAATTTGAACTTGTCGATGAACAGATCAGTGATCATACCTGTAAGAAAACAAAATGGTTTGTTTACTTATAATTCTTTTGCAAAGACATCATCTGAATATACAGGGATTGTGTGTAAAAACATTAATCTTATGGAAATCTGCGACACGTGAATAATTTAACATATAAAATTTGAAATAATATTTTATAAAATACCATCTCCCTAGCTCATCTGAATTTACTCACCATACAATCTTTCTAAGTGAGCTGGTTGTTTCTTATATTCTTCTAAGAGCTGGGCAGATTCATCCAGTATACTGCGATACTCAGGAATCAGAAAGCCTGCATTCCCCTCATGCACCTGCAGCTCCTGCATGCAATAAACAAACACACACACACACACACTCACTCAGCCAGGCTTGTTTTTTTGCAGGGTTTTTAAAAGTTTTTTTATGTTTTACCTTTAAAGCATCAATAAGCTGAACTTTTTTGGCCAAAATCAACTGATACTCTAGCTTGGGATGAATCATTCGCAGAGTATGGCTCACAGAGTCCTCATTCACCTCTGAAACAACATAACCAACACAACAGACACATATTAATCATACCTGATGCATGGTATTAACCTGGTATTGACATCCGTCTCAGGAGAACCAATCACAAGTGGTCAGCCAAGACAGATCACCATTTACAGATAGTATCCTTATGCAACCCAAATGCATCTCCACTAACCACTTGTGATTGGACTAACCAAGCGGAGAATCTCATTTATTAGACCACATACATCAGTTAAAAGATCAGTTGGTGAACTTACCATAGGATGTATTCAGATTGATTTTTCGCTTAGTGGCCTCTTTGGACAAAACATCCTTCAGTATGGATATGGTAGAAATGTTGTCTGATTTGAAGTTTGCCTCACCTTTACTGGGACACGTTAAAAAATGATAAAGATTGATTACAACGCTTCCTCTAATAACGCAATCATCTAGTAGCAGTATATTTGGATACTGAACAGTAAGGCCTCACCAATAGGTGGCTTCTAGCTGTGTTCCCAAGAAAGTGTTCTGAAAGTAGAATGTGATGCTGTCTCCTGCCGGGGTTTTCTCTGGGACCTCAGGCAGACAGAACACAACCCAGGAATGGATCTCTGCAAAACTGAACTGTCCTGTCAGTCTCAACGTGTTCATGGGCCTAGTCATGAAGAGAGAATGTTTAGCTGGCAGAATAAATGCATGATAAGAATTCATAAGCATTGCATGTCTCTAAGCTCACCGCTCCTGATCGATTGCGTGCGTCCTTTGGTGGAGGGAAAGCGGTTTGATCTGGTATTGTCGAACCTGGCAGGTTTTGGGCTGAAGCCTTGGCGTCACGTAAGCCTGAAGGGTGCCATACTGACCCTCTATAGACCTCACCTTGAAGCAAAATCAGGACAACTGCTCAAATATTGCCTACCTTGCAATTTCAGGAAAATGTACATATATGTTATTACACTGAAAATAATCCAGACACAAAGAAGTAGACACCTTCAGTTCCAGCCTAGTGGTATTTGCTTGGCACCTGTAGGTGGCGAGGAGGAAGTTCCCATTTGACTGTGGGGTTAGATGAACAAACAAAGACAGTTTTGCAAACGCATGTGATGTGGTCATTACTTAAGCTTAATGATGTGACACACAGGTGCTTTACCTCTGAATCACATTCACTGAAGCTGACCACTGCTGAGTTCTTATCGACATCCAACAGGTCAATGGGAACATCACTCTGTCAAAGACAAAAGCATATGTAAGCAAATGGAATTAAACTTCAGTCTTACAATGCTGAAATTACAACACATGTAAAAATGATGCTGAATTAGTGAAGATCAGAAGAACTTTGATTACAAAACATCTTTAATTAAAATGGATAGTTTCAGTTCTGAATGCTGATTGGTCAATACGACATTCCAGACATATTAAAATGTATTCTATAAAAGGACCCATTGAATAATGTTGTTATTGTTTCCATGCAATGAAGTATTTCATCTAGTAAACTAATCAAGCACACCTTTAAGTAACTTTTAACATACACTAACACTCAAAAGATTTTGTTGAAAGAAATTAATACTTTTATTTCAGGACGGATGCATTAATCTAATCAAAAGTGAGGTAAAACAGTTTTTTTTTTGTCACAAAAAAAGCAGTTCTTTTGAACTTTCCAATCATTAAAGAATCCTTAAAAATGTGTCACAGTTTCCACAAAAATATTAAGGAGAACAGCTGTTTTCAACGTTGGTAATAATAAGAAATACTTATTGAGCACAAAATCAGCATATTAGAATGATTTCTGAAGGGATCATGTGACACTGAAGACTGAAATAATGACTGCTGAAAATTCACCTTTGCCATCAGAAAACAGTGATTTTAAATTGTATTATTTCACAATATTACTGTTTTTTTTTTCTGTATTTTTGATCAAACAAATGCAGGCTTGGTGAGCGAAAGAGACTTCTTTCAAAAATGCAAAAAAAATCTTACCAACCCCAAACTTTTGAACAGTAGTTTATATAAATAAAAGTAAGAAGAATTGGTGTATTTCTCCCACCTGTAGCAGCAAGTTGTCAATGGCGGTCTGCACCTCTAGTGTGGGCTTGTAACTGCACATCCTGGCCCAATGCGAATTTGTCATTAATGCTAAAGACTGGCACAGAGGACACAGCCGTGCTGGACTGAGAGCTCTGCTGGTATTTTTCTCTCCCCTGCAACACTTTCACCTGCAACTGCTCTAACTCTGCCCTGTACAAACACATGCACGACCAAACTAGGCATGTCAGAATGTGTTTTAAAATCTAGGCAGGTTTAGTAAACAGATCTTTGCGGTTTTAGATTCATCATTCAGCCGGATGTGTAGTACCTGAGTGCAGCCACCTTCCCCTGGGTCTCCCGGCTCATCTTAATCTCATCTCCTGGGCCTGCTACCATCTGCTGAGGCTCTGTGGTGAGACCTGACACCCATCCTGGAAACCAGGCACATGACTTCTCAGTCAACACAGGTAAATGATAAACTGTATACTGACATCACCCACACAGTATTGTTCTTAGAAAACACACAGTAAAATTCCTTTATCTAACAGTCACAGCAAACCTGTGTAAGTTGTTGCAAGAACTTCATCATGCATTTCCTTTCCAACGCAGCCACCCTGGATCGATGTGACACTCTCAGACAAAACCTTGTAAACGCGGAAAGACGACTATTAAGTGTAGTGTAGCAGAATTTAATTTGAGTCAAGGTCTTACTTAATGGTTCAGAGACAAAATGAGGGTGTTCCATGTATCACTTGTCATTTATATGTGACACTCACATTCTCAAAGCGCAGCGTTGGCTCATTTGAACTGTCCAACCCGTAGACCTCCACAGTCCCATCATCTCTTCCCACTAGGATGTCCTTCACACCATCACCGACAATGTCAAAGGTATCAATACAAAGCACACCTTGAAAAGACCAATACAAATTAGCATGGCTTCAATTTTTTATATGCAATAGCCTCTCACTATCTAATTCCTACCTCCTTTTTTCTTCTCATTATCCAGTTCCCAACTAGTAATGGGTCCAGATTTGGTAATCTGCACAAGACCTAGTTTCCCATCAGCTGTTCCATAAAGAACTTCCTCACCACCCTTTCCTAAAGATCAAGATGTCATGCATTGTCAATTTCTCAGACTCAACCAATACATGCTTTCACACTAAAATGAATGAACAGATTTTTAGCACATACCACCATCTCTGTTGAGAAGTTCCAGAACAGTTGGAGGTCCGGGAACTTCTACATCATACTGAAGGTCGGAGCCCTGATGGAGCACAAAGTGTAGGATGACTGTGCACTTGAGCATCAAATATTGGATATGGTCACCAAGTAACAGATATCATGAGTACCAGATATAATTATGTAACAAAGGACAGATAAAGGGTGGCCAGTATGACTGGAGGTTGTGTCAGACTACCTGCAATACTCTAAGTACTCTGTCCTGGCAGGCCAGGATGGGCACAATGCGGCCCACAGTCTCCACAGGTAAACACAGGACGTCATTGATCTTGTCTCCTGACAGGTAGTAGTCCTGATCCTTGCAGTCACAGTAATGGTTATAAATGTAACTGGCACACACAAACAGATCTGCCCCTGAAACATGCCTGTGGGAAATAAGGCACAAACAAAAGTGAAGCATCCAAAAATGACCATTTTTAGTATTATCAAATTTGCTAATCATTAATATAGAAATACACAAAGTTGAAAGAGTCTAAAAAAACAAGAAGCAGATCTCACATGGCATTTATGCTCTCTGTTAGGTTGGCTTCAAATGTAAGAAACTGTTTGCCCTTTTTAGTATATCCCCTCACTTCAGAGCCTGAGCTCACAAAGATCTTTTCCTGCGGGGTTCCCAAAGCCCCTCCAAGCTCAAGTCTGGAGATCTTCTGTCCTGGGAGCGATTTGAACACAGGCTGACAAAAAAAAGACATACATTTATTCTCATAAATGAGAAAAAAATATTGTTTCATTTTGTTGGTACTCAAGAATTATTTCTTATAATTATCAATCTTGAAAACATTTGTGCCACTTAATATTTTTTGTGGAAACCATGATAAATTTTTTTTCTCAGGATTTTTTGATAATGAATGTTCAAAAGAACAGCAGTAATTTGAAACAGGACATATTTTTAAAGACATAATCATAAATGTCTTTACTATCACTTTTGATCAATTTGATGCATCCTTGCGGAATTAAAGTGTTAATTTCTTTCAACATCTTACGGACCCAAACTTTTAAATGCTAGTGTTTACTAAAAACAGGAAATACTTCTGATACATACCACAGCCTCCCCTTTTTTCATTCCAAAACAAGTCACAACACCATCATGATCTGCAACAGCCACCTGAAATGAGAAAATGCCATCAGGTTGCTTATAGACAAATGCTTGTTCCCTGTTTGATTGAGTGGGGGAGAAATGTCAAGCACATGCTCAAATAAATAGGACACGTCGAATGCTCTTTCACAAGTGGGATCTATTCTCTAGCACCCTTGTTTTACAAAGTAAGCCCCTAAAATAGTCTACAGCAGAAACGTCATTAAGCCCTTGAAACTATGGAAAGTTGATCAGACTGTACATTTCTGTTACAGATATTAATACCTTATTTCCTAGATTTGATAGTAAGTTTTAAGATTGACTTTCCTGTTAAAAGAATATTCCTTGTTCAATGTAATTACTTTTAATTTACTGTTGTTGTTTTGCATAACTGTCAGCACTGTGAGGAATGAGTAATATTATTTGTGTTATATGATGAATGGTAGTAATTCTTTTCTGTGAACAGATGGTCTTGACAAGCTTGATTTATGCTAAACCTGTTATATTATTTTCAAAGGGATGAAGATATACCTTTTGAGTTGCTTTTCGCCCCACAGTTGGGAGAAGTTTCATGGTTTTTTGAGATGTCACTCCAACCTGAGAAAACAAAGATGACATGGCCATAGTCAATTTCCTTTCTGATAATTAATATTTAAGATGTCTCAGCCACAGACCTTACAAGTTTGCATTTTAAACAACCAAGTGCCCATTTGCCACTGTAAATCACAGCAGATGTACAAATACAGAGATGTTGAGACCTTACCTGGAGATAATCAACGTGGTTTAAATTCAATTCCATCTCGTTTGTTAGAATAATCACTACACAGATCCTTTTGAATTGTCACAGGTTAAGTTAAGCGTTTTCTATTTAGCGTTGATATTTTAAGACGCTCCAGTACATTTCTGTTATTCATTCCCCAAGAGAGTACTTTGAAAAATAAATATATATTTCGAGCTTTTCTGATGGACATACAACACAGTGGTCCTGGCTAGTCGTCACAGCCGACTGGATTATCCTGCGGATTAGTTCGTTAGTGGCTGATTCTGCTGCGGATGGTGTGGCTAATGTTAGCTGTGTCAGTTGGTCCGCTTTACAAGATCATTCACGTCACGTTAACATGTAGGGGAATAAAAACTAGACCGCCTTTTCATAGACATGTATCCAAACGATATGCTTCCCATCGCGGACAAAAATAATAATCCGGCTAAGTATAGCAGCAGCAAACGTGTTGTTGTTTGCAGCTAACACGTTTCCTCAGCAGCGCCATGTTTGTCAGCGACCCAAACTATCTCTGGTTACCATGGTAACAGAAAACGTAATGAGATTCTTTCAAAACACTGAAAATACTGTATTTTTAAATCCATCCATCCATCCCTCAATCTATTATCCAATCTATCTATCTATTGTCTTCTTTAGCTTTTAAAAAAAGCATCGTGAACTACATTTTTTACCCCGATTGGCAGTAAAAGCCTGATATAAAAAATTAAAGAATTTCCTAATCATTATATAAATGTATATAAAATGTTTTTTTTTTAATCATGCTTCTAGTTCTATTTTTCCCAATAATTGAATATTTAAATGGTATTAAATAATTAAAACCTGAGTTGGAATAGTTATTTAATTAATTAGGCTATTTCAACTCAGATATTTAGTTCTAATTTTAATCGTGTCCACCTTGTTATTGAAGCATAGGCCTACATGTCAACAACAACTTAGAGGAGCTCTGCTGAAAATACATTCATTTTGTTTATAATCAATTTTATTTATTAAAAATAATAAATTTTTGTCTGGTTTTAGGCATAGTTGGTATCCCAGACTGGTCAAGCTAGGTTGGTGTTCAGCTGAAAGTGTCCAAAACCCATTGAAAACCTGCAAACAGACCAAAGGCTGGCTTAAGAAACCCAATCATATTGATCTTTTGTTGATGTTTTTATATATAACATATAAACATGGATTTTCTTTATTAGATTATTCAGCATTTTTAATGGCCATTTTAGGTTTTATTTTGTGGGGACATTTTGGTCACACACAGGAGTGGATGAAGGGGTGTGGATGTGACTCAACAACAGTAGGAGGGGGCGCAGCTGCAGAGAGGACTTCAAGCATCATTCTCATTTTGCACAACACCAAAGAGACACAGCATGCTTCCTTTTGGATTATAAAGATTTAATGACAGAAGACTTGAAGAGCACCTGTCATTGATAAATCTTACACAGCAAGCGAATGAACTGTCACACTGCTTGATCTCAGGAATCCGTAAAGAGCTCCAGTAGTTTTATGCAATTTTATTGCAACTGATGCCCTCCCCGAGGAGGTTCCTGGTGGCATCCACCTCCTTGCCTCTTACAGCAGGATGGGGCTGGAACTTAAGTGTGTATGTGGGGCTCTTCACAGTATTGCTGGTTCTGATGGGACTTCTTCTGTGGATGCTGCTGAAACAGCTCAGGAACTCTGTAGGCAATAGCACCCTGCAGCCACATCTGGGCTCCCGCAGACATCGTGTGTTCTGAGAGAGAAACATCATGGATAAAGATGAAAAAAGAGACTTTTGGAGGATCTGCATACAGCTCTGATTTCTGAAGCTGCTGGACAATGAAAGAAGTGACAGTAAATACTGTGCCTGGGATGGATGAAAGAATGAAAAATTGTATTGAGGACTTTTAAAGCTTTGCAATGGAAATGTGAGATGTATTTACTGACTATTTATTAATCTATAGTATGGCAGATGCTTTGTGTTTCAGCAGACACAATTCTGTTTAGGAAATGCGTGTTTTCTTTTACTGATAAAAATGTTATTTCTGACATCAGCTCTTTTGTAAATAGATTACTGACTAGACGAGTTTCACGTATAGGTTGTAACGCCAGTACTATCCCCACACAAACACACACACTACACACACACACACACACACCACACACACCACACACACACACCCACACACACAGATTAATTAAAGGTCGTCTATGTCTGCTAACTAGTTTTTTTTTTAAAGGAATAGATTTTGTTCTACTGTTTGTTCTTGGCATGAAGAGGGTTATTTATGAATAAAAGAGTGAAATCAATTATGTCGCATATTGAGAAAATGTCTCAATTGAAAAACGATTTTCCATAATGCAACCCTGAATTCCTTTTGGAATTGCTAACTAACAATGGAGACCTGTCATACTCAATACTGTTTAATGTTCAGACATAATGTTTGTGTTGTAAAACAAAAAAAGTGTGCCTTTTTATATTTTTTACTCTGCTTTCTTGCCTCTCTTTTAGTAATCTTTTATTGTCCTTTCTTTGGCACACTAAAGTGAATAAAGTTAAGTAAACCAAAAAACCTAAAACAAATGATATACTTTGCATGTATGTGTGCACGCATGGTTCAATCAGCATGAATCCCAATGAAGTAAACTCTGTTGCTTTTATTAAACCACTCACATTGTGTGTTTATGTGCATGATGAAGTGAGAAAATTAAATTCACACCACACTGCATACTTGAGCAATTTAGCCAAACAAACAGCAGGGTTCTTCTATTTGATGAGGGATACTTACATGTAGTATGAGTGAACAGTGCACTTCAGCCACTGACTGCATTAGTAATTGATTGATAATTATTACTCTTAATATTCCTGTCTCTCTCTTGCCTGGCAAGCAATGAGCATGGTTTATTTACACATCACCTTAAAACAGAAAAGTAAGGTTTATTTTGCTGTGTAGAAGTGGTGTATAAATCACATAAATAAAATAAGCATATCATTAAAAGGCTCTGACAAAACCATAATTCTTAAAGGAAGGCCAAAGCAATATATCTACTATATTGCCCATCAATCAGTTTTCGGAGAGGGGTTCTCCGTGTTCTGGTTATTACTTCTGTCAAAGCCTGATGCTTCTATAATGAATAATCTTCAAACTATTGATTATGTTCAAAGCTGAGCAAACATCATCTGAACGTCATCTTAAGAAAACATTTAGAACATCTTTAGTCTGCACACAAACAACAACTTATACAGTTGAACCAAAGTACACTAGCTATAATGAAAAAAAATAAAATAAAAATAAGTATGCAAAAATTACATATTCTTTATTGCTATTTTATTACATATCTGATATACATATTTTGATAGCTATGAAGTTATCCAAAACAAACGAGACATGTGATGGAAATTACATTGTTGTGGAAATGTAGCAAAATTAAATGTATTATATACATATGTATTATATATAAAACAGATAAAAAGTGCCCAAATTTGGCCCTGTACTGGCCACCTGTGGACGTTTGGAGTTTTGCTGTAAAAGAGATTCAAACGGATCTACGCATCTCATGGTCATTCCTCTATAACTACTGACTTTTTTTGAATAACAATAATTAAAACCCTTTTGTCTACTAAACGATGAGAAATATAAATTCACCAAGACAAGGACACCGAATATAAAGCCTACAGTATTGACAACTATCGTCTTACTGTGTTCTCCACGTCAGTCAATATGATTGACAACTGGTTTTGAGGGCGTGTCCTTCATCCAGCTACAACAACTTCGCTGACTGTTGACACGCGCCAGAAGTCTGACCTCTCGCGCACAGGTGACTGAATACAGCAACAGGTAGGGATGCTCGCTGTCCTGAATAGATAACGTATTGTAACAGCGTAGCTTAAATGAGTAAATGACAGGAATTATTTATGTACAGTCTTAAAGCCATTTAGCTACTGTGGATTCTAGGACGTGAAATTTCACATCACAACGTAATGAGTTTCAATTACTGCTGAACTGTTCTGATAATGATAACTTTATGTAGCCTACTCCTTTTCTTTTCTTTTCCAGAACTGAACATAGTGCTGCCTGTGACTGTACAAATGGTAAGTGCTGAGCTGCATTTGTATAATTTTGCATTTGTATTTGTATTAATATTAATATTTTAGTTTATGATGAGTTTTATTAGGCTAATTTGGGTCTTTGTCTTGTGTCTTGTTTTGCTGGCTTAACTCTAAGCTTAAAACATTGTTTTTTAAACCCGTTTAACTAATGGTTTAACTAGAAGTATACAAATACAAGTATTATTATAACTGTAAAAATCATTAGTATCATAAATAAATAAATTACGGGGGCAGTTATAAATAAATTAGAATTCAAGGGTTAAGTTATCAGATCTATGTTGGCATGGTGACGGTTAAGTCACCATGGTGGTTAAGGTGATGGATGATTGTATTACAGCAGATGAGACCAGTATCAGATCAGACTGAGGAAACCCACCAAACAGGTCACTGTAGCTTTATCATCCCACACCTGCCAGAACCAAGCAAACACCCATATACTGTAGGACATCTACAAGGATTAGCCATGCTTGGGCTGGCATATCGTGTGTTGTTTCTTAAAAGTTTAATGCTATGACACGGGCTGTTTTTCTAGGTGTAAGATGTATGTGTGTTGGCATAGCACTTTACTATAGAAATCATAAGAGCAAGAAAAGATTAACGCTACTGCTTTTGGTATCAAATCAGACTGAAGGTCTCGGGGTTAACTGATCCCTAACTTTCAACCTGAACTTGAACCCTAAACCCAAACCCTATACCTTATCTCATTCTTCACCGTAGCACTATCATTAACCTGAGCTGCAATCTTGGTCTATCTTTAATCAGTCGTGTATGGATTACAGATACTCTGTGTGTATATAGTGTTTACAGAAAGATACAATCGCAATGTAAACAAGAAATGTGGAAATGGTTGCTTCCAGCCTTTGAAAGGTCATCTAGAGACTGAGAGCACAATTATTGCAAACAGTTTCCACTGTTATTGGTTCATATCTGTCTGCTAAATATATATTCAATGTTTACACATGGTAATGATGAGAGACATGAGCCATTGCATGCATGAGTTTAATAAATGAGGTTGATGTTTCTCATATTCTCAAACACCTGCGCTGGCTAATCCATTCAGAATTCACCTGCTCCACATGTCTTCAATGTTTTTTAGTGCCTTGAATGATTATGCATGTTAATTATTTTTGTTTGACATTTTCCTATTCAGTCTGCAAATACCAAAACCTGGTTTTGTGCCTTTGGTTTAATATAAAAAAATATTTTGTCCTGCACACTTTATAAAGCTACTGTCTTTTCTGATGTGAGAACATATCTTGCAACCAGTAAGGGCTGCAAACAATTTTGATCTTATTGGTGAATCTTCTAAGGATATCTGTAGTTAACCTGACACGTTATGCATTTTAGAATAGAACCGCATGTACTACATCTACTTTATATTATATTATGATTATTTGTTTTGCAATAGATTCATTTTGGTTTTGTATTTTCTGCAGGCAACCCGAGGAAGTGTGAAACCCTTTGTGAACTTCAATGCAAAGCATGATGCAGAAGTTTTACGCAAGGCCATGAAAGGGATAGGTAAGTTTCACAAGACAGACCTTTAAGAGAGTTCACCCCTTTTTGTTAAGATCTAGGTGGTTTTTCCTTCCACAATTAGCAATCATAATTAGCCAGAACATAGTGGTAACTAACTATCATGCAGTGATAACTAGTAATTGCTGTTAGCAAATTATACTGATCAGTGGACTAAAGAAAAACATCTTCAGCTCACTCTTACACTATATCTTACTTTCGCCCTCTTCTATAATGCTTTATTTTCAGGCACAGATGAAGATGTCATCCTCATGTTACTGGCAGCTCGCAGTAATGCCCAGAGACAGGAAATAAAAGCAGCCTATAAAAAGGCTTTTGGCAAGGTGAGCAAATTACATTATTATCTAGTGTCAAACAAGGAATAATTAGTTTGTTGAATCTAAATTATGTAAAATGTATTTTCACTTTAAGTACATCTTCTTCTGAAAATGATAACACAATAAAAATGCTGTTCAAAGTTAAGACAAAAGGTATTTAAACATGCTTGTTGTTCCATTCAATTGCTTAGAAGCACTGCTGTGCATCAATAGCAGTACATCAAGATTATTCATTTTGAACTGTTGTTTTGCACACATCCTCTTATTGATGTTGATATAATTCAGTGCTGTCATGAATGTCTAAAACAATGATAAAATGCTAATGAGTTTCACATCTTCAGTTTAATGGGCAATATATTTTCTTTTGCCTCTTGTCTCATGTTTTCAGGATCTAGGGAAAGACTTACGGTCAGAGCTGGGAGGGAAGTTAGAGGATCTCATCGTGGCCCTCATGTATCCATCCATATTATATGATGCACATGAACTCCATAAAGCCATCAAGGTAACATCAAACATTTCCATCGTCTATACAATTAAAAACTAGAAAAAGAATGAATAAAAAACACATTGTTATGAAAATGCTTTTCCATTATGATAAACTTGAGCTTATCTCATTTTAGATTGGTTATCTTTTTAATTTTTAATTTTCTTACAGGGAGTGGGTACAGAGGACGAAGTTTTAATCGAGATCCTGGCATCCAGGACATGTGATGAGATAAAAGATATTGCCAAAGCTTATAAGAAAGGTAACATTCATCATGCAGGCACAAGGTACGGCTGACATGAAAATGTCCCACTATTGTAAGGTTGATGCATGATCGTGTCTATTTATATTTACTTTGAACACTCCAAATAATACATTTCAAATGGTAAGGGTCAATTTTTTTGTAAAACTGTGGGTTTCCCTTCTGCAAAGATGCCTTACTGATTGTATTGCAAACAAACAGGCCATATGGAGCTCAAGTCTCTAGAAGGCATCACTGTTACAACTGATCCCTTCCCATCAAACTAATCCAATGGGACCAATAAGCAGCAATTGTCGAGATAAGTGTGAACTGTCAATAGATCCCGTCTCATGTGTCTTGACCTAGAATATGGAAGCAAGCTGGAAAAAGACATCATGGGTGATACGTCAGGACATTACCAGAGGTTGTTGGTGATCCTTGCACAGGTAAAGAAATGGCTATCAGTTTAAAAAGAAATCAAAAAATAAAGGAGAGCCAAAAAATTTTATAATCAGAAATATATATATATATCATAATATATATATATATATAGCGAGAGAGAGAGAGAGAGAGCACAAACAAGAGTAATATAAACAGTAGAATGAAGTAGATTAGATTTCTTGAAATGCAGCACATTTAAACATAAATAATCAAATAGGTCAAAATCAAATAAAGTATTTAGTACTTTTAATTTGTAAAATATTTAATTAACTGGATTATCAAAAATGTACGTGTGAGACATTGAAACATATATTAACTATTCCTAGTATAATTTCCAGCAAAAATAACTATTTTCATGATATATCTATCAATACTAAATTACCAGTATATAAAATTTCTCATACTGTGATATACAATTTCAGTCAATGTGTTGATTAGGGCAAGAGATGGGAGAGGATACTAAAAAAGGTAGAGAGATGAAACAGAGCAGCTTCCTCTTGGAATGATAACATGAGCACCAGTGAAGTCATCCTTAAAGTGATTAAAACAGCTCTTGAGTTAAATGTTGTTGAGAAGATTAAATGGTTCTCAGGGGTAAAGTGTGGGTAATTCTATATTGGAGTTTACCAGGTTAGGGAAAATTCCACGCCCCATCTCATCATATGCGGTGATGGAGGAGGGCTGATGTTTCCGTGACGTCCTCTGACCTTGGTTATGTTTCTGTTCCTATACTCAGGGAAACAGGGAGGAGGGAGTGGATGAGAGCAGAGTGGAGAAAGATGCAAAGGTAAAGTTCATAGTCATGAGTGAATATAGTATTATGAATTTCTTAAAAAGACAGTTTACCCTTAAAATAAAACATTTACTCCTCACAAAAATGTCTATGAACAGTTAAAACATTAATGTTAAAATAAAATACCTTCTTTTGTGTTCCTCAAAAGAAAGAGTGTAATTTTCATTTTGTGTGATTTTTGTCACTTGCGCACCCTCATATTTGAAATATAATTTTTTTCCTGTGAAATACTAAAGGAGACGTTAGGTAGAATATCAAAGCATATATTTTCCATGTCAAGTGGATGGTGAAGTATGCTGTGAAGCTCCAAAAAAGACAAAAAGCCCATCATAAAATAGTCTATGACTGATTCACTTTATTACAAGTCTTCTAAAACAATATGATTTGTTTGAGCTTTTATGGTGCTATCGTCTCCTTTCGGGAGCTTGGTAGTGTACTGTAAATCACTATCCACTTTTATTATACTCAACACAGATGCTTGGACATTGTGCTTAATATCTCCTTTTGTGTTTTTCCAACAACCCCCTTTTTTGTTTTAAAAATTTTGGGGCCCCCCCAAAAAGGGGGAAAAAACAAAATGTTTGTTTTTTTTGAATCCATTGTTATAAATTGCAACCAGCTGTATTTGATTAATCATTAGAGTTGCGAATGTATGTTGATGTAAACATGGAAAATACGTAACTGGATCCTCAGGTTTAAGTTGCGAACCTTAGAAGTGTTTGTTCATTGATCGTGTTTCAGGAGCTGTTTGCGGCCGGAGAGGAGAAATTCGGTACGGATGAGGACAAGTTCATCAACATACTCGGCAACAGAAGCGCCGAACACCTGAGAAAAGGTGCACGCTTGTATGTTCAAAGCCTTTTGATGCGTTCAGAACTGCCTTGAAGGGCCATCCTAATGGCTTCTGTGTCCCTGTTTCAGTGTTTGATGCCTACAAAAAGATTGCCGGCTGTGACATTGAAGAGAGCATAAAAGATGAGTGCACTGGGAACCTGGAAGCACTGCTGCTGGCTGTGGGTACGAATATCCCTGTTGTGTGGCTAAATGTAAATTTGCTATTTGGATGGACTGAACCATCACTCTATGATGAAACTTAAAAGAATAGTTCATGCAAAGTTCGGTCTGGTAAAATAGATTCAATTGCTTGAATAAAAATGTGCACTAAGAAGATCACAAGATCCAAGAAAATGCAAAGAAAAGTAACACTCACCATGTCATTCCAGGACCTTATGCTGTTATTTTTTCTGTGGAATAAATTTTTAGAGAATTTTTACTTCAGTTCAGATCAGTTCAATTTTCATCAACCATGGTCTAATAATAAATAAAAAAAAACAAAAAGACAAAGAAACAAAACAAAACAAAAACCTCACAAATATCAAGTCTTCGAAGCCAATTTTTGTGAGGAATGAAACTGAATTTGTCTCGTTTTTACTGACAATTATTGCTTTTGACGTAATCTGGTGAAAAATAACCTGAATGTCATCTGTTCCACACATAAGTTGCTATTTTGATATTAGATCACTGTTGATATTATTAACTTTAATACTAGAATACAGTTTTTGACATGAGGGTGAGTAAATAATGACACTGGTGGGTGAACTATCCTTTTAACTGAAATTTAAAACAAATTTTTCTCTCTCCCCCCCTTTTAGTTAAATCTGCAAAAAGTGTGGCTGCTTATTTTGCTGAATCTGTTCGAGAGTCTATGCGGGTAAGAAGGCTTATTTCCATGAAATTCTCATCTGTTTTTTTCCTCCTCTGATCATGAATTGGATCATTTGCTGCTCATTTTGGATTATCAATTGCTGACACTCCAAGTGGAAAAATAAAAACAACTCGTGGCCTGATTATTAAATGAATGTGTTGGTCTGAATGATAATAAAACAACTGATTTCACAGATTATTGGTTTGTTTATTTACAGCGTGCTGGCACTGATGATAAGTCTCTCATAAGGATCATGGTGTCCAGAAGTGAGCGGGATATGCTGGACATCAGAGCGATATACAAGAAGAAGTTTGGAGAATCACTCTACAGCACTATACAGGCAAGTTATGCAAACACACACTTTGTCACAAACACAAATAAATCTTAACATTGCTTTTACCCTTATTTTTAGGAGGACACTGAAGGAGATTACCAGAAGGCCCTGCACTACCTGTGCGGTGGTAATGATTAGAAAAAACATTTGTGCTAATTATTTACATCAGTTTAAGTCCATATATGATCTTCAGGTTTCTTTTGCTCATTTTTTCATTTGTGTTTATTTTGAGATCTTTTATGTTTTATGATTTGAGAGTAAGTAGTTTCAGTGTTGGAGAATAGGAGGGTAGTGTAATGGTTTTGGTGTGATGTTTGTGTACTGATTCTCTAACAGAACTTAATGGTTTCAGAAAGGTTAATGAATTGTTTTGGTTGGTGTATTGTTTCAAAATTGTGTTAATACTTGAAAATAAAATGTTATTACGGACCATATTGATGTTTTGTAAAGTCATATGCAGTTCCTCGTTTTGTTTCTGTTGACCAAAATAATGCTTTTTCCACTAGATGGCAGTATTGCTCTAACAAATAGTTCATATTCTCCCTCAGCATATTTTTTTGACCCATCAAGTGCAGTTTTTCTTGAGATGATTTCCTCCTGCATTAATATTATCATTCTAAAATATTTTTCTGCTAAAGTTAAACTTACAATAGCTTAAGTCACACAAATGAAAATTACTGAAGGGATAAGCAAGGGAGTTAACAAGATAAATGGCCCTTCCCTGAGAACACGCAAACACACACACCTTGTGAGGACTCTCCATAGGCGGTAATGGTTTTTCTACTGTACAGACCGTATTTTCTTTTGCCCTACACCAACCCTACACCTAAACCTACCCCTCACAGGAAACTTTCTGCATTTTTACTTTCTCAAAAAAGCTTTTGTACCCATGGGGACCTCAATTTAGGTCTCCACCGTGACACGAGTCTTCATGAGTCTGTGTGTAGTCAGGTTTACGTCCCCACCAGGACAAAATATAAAAGGGGCTCGTGTCCACACACACAACCCACAAAACACAATCATAACTTTTATTTCTAATACAATCAACAGGAACACAAAGTATGACATATTTGTTACTGTGGTTTCATATCAAGACATCCACATTTTTTATTTCACTAAAATTTTCCACTACTTATTTTGTAGAGTGTTTGGGAAATTTAATAAGTAATTTTCACCTAACCCAGCGGGCAACTTGATATAAATTTGACATCAAATATTAGTCAAGACTTTGTAACATCATTTTAAATTCAGTTTCTGCGGCAATTTATTCCCCCACTGAAACTGGTTTTGATGTATATGTAGGTATGTGTTTGACATTCAGTTTACATCAAATCAGCATCATGTCAAGGTTTTGACGTCATTTTGATTTGCATATTTGACCTGGTTTTTTTTATGTCAATTCTTTTCAGCGTCAATGGCCCACTGGGAAATCTAATCTTTTACTTCATACATTACCACTGACATATCATGTGGGATCAAAGGGTTTGCCTCAGATATTTTACTTCAGCAAGACTGAAACCATACATAACCTGATAAATGCATTCCTGTGGTATTCAAAGAAGATGTATTTATATTAGTTTAGGTGACTGTTATTTTACTTGTACAGTATAGGCCTACAGCTGAATATTAAATTTCTTAACTCAGTATGAGTTACAAAGATGTTGAGACTCTTATAAGATCGCATTCTTATATATGTGTGCCATGTGGAATGTGTGGATACAAGCTCTAAATCGCTTTACTAAATCCCAAAGCTGGCACTTTCAGCACAAAGCCCCTAATTCCAGGATGGAATTTATTAAGTTCATTATTTTAGCCAATCAGTATTCAGAATGTCAGGGTGTGAGATCAGGCCACCTCAGGCCATGTTCACGAAACCACACCCTACAGGACCCACCAGGAAAAGATCCCCTTGAGAGGTTACATGAGAGCAGTGTTTGAATTAATCTCAGTGGGAGAAGAAAGCGCTTGGCATCCTACACTTAAGTAAGCACCACACCTTCATTAATAGATGAAAAGAGCAAAGAACTGAAATCTAAGCAATTCTTTTATTCTTAAATGTCACGCAACAAGTATTTATATGGGAATACAGGCAAACTAATTCTTCATGTGAATACCTGTTTGGGCGCATTTGTACTCCACTAGATGTTCCCTCTGCTGTTCTGTTTAGTAAACACATTTTACTCAATGTCCAAGGGTGTGTGTGCAAATTTGTGAATTTCTACCATTATCTGTATTAAAACTGTCTTATTTCTTGAGTTATCTTTCTTGCAAGTTAGAAGTCCAGAAATGTTTCGGTTGATTTTCTTTAAATGACAGATTGAAAACATCAGCAAACTGCAATAATGGATTCTGAACGTGTTCATAATTTTGGTGGGAATGTTGTTTTTGGAAAGGAGAGGCCACAACGTGTGAATGTGTTTAATGTCATAATCACAGGCTGGTATGGCAATCAAAAACCCACAAGAGGCTAAAATCAGTTTTGTGTACTTGAACGTTTGGTTCATGGCTGACCACTTGTATTGTAGAGAGAGCCGCTTCCTGAAATATGTTTATATGTGAAGCTTCAAAACAGTAATTTATTGCTTTCCTAACATAATCAAACCCTCCAATTCAGAGGGTTCGTTTGTAAGAAAGAGTAAAACTGTAAAAGCAAACATAACAAAATGAAGCATTTCTAATTACAATAACAGTAATTATGCCAAACAATCATAAAAAATAGCTAACAATAATATTAAGCCTAATTAAGGCTTTTAATGTTCATGTTGTCTTGACATCTCTCCCGCTCTGAACTTTGTTAACATGGGCTCTATACTGCATTTGTTCACCCATTGGAACTTGCAGAATAACCATTTCCAAGAATTCTTGTAATGACTAGTAGGAAAGAAGCACATGGCTCGAGCTGGAATGCAATGATCACTGTTGGAGTAATTAATCTGGGTTTAAACCACTAAAGTCATTCAGTGTTTCTACTTATAAATACGTGCAAGAACAAACAGCCACTCTTCACCTGAGATAAAGCTACAAGTCATGCAGAGATGCAGTTGAATTAATTTTTTATATGAATTTTAAATGTTAATTTATTAGTTTTAGTTTATTAAATTTTTTTATGTTAGTTACTTTTTTATTTTCAGTTATCATTTATTTTATTTCAATTTTATTTAAAGTTTTTGGTTAACAATAATAACCCTACTTTGCACACACACACACACACCCGGCCACACACACACATGCACTTACTACCTCCATCAATAGGATTCGGTTTTGAGATCTATCTGGGTCAAAGTAATAGGAGCAAAGTATTAAGTTCTACACTTGCCAGTTTCCATGCTTGGAACAACCTTTGCAAACCGCCATGAACATTCATATTCAAGTGAGGATAAGAGATAGGCTAATAGAGAAAATAACAACAACTCCAGAGAGTTCACTCAGTACGATTACAAACACCAATATCCATTTCAACCATGTCTGTAGACACCAAACATACAAACACACATTTACTTTTTACTGTCACAGTGGGGACTTTATTGAATTTTGATATTTCAAACAAACGTTTACACATCTTTGTTCATTATTTGACAAGACATTATTTAGTATGTTTCTTTAGACATTTGTGGAGCTCACTGGCTTCTCCGCACAGGTGATCTCAGGTTTTATTTTCTTGCGCAGACAGTTTCAGAAGAACTACTGATTGTATAATGTAATTGAGAGCTTCTCACAAAAAACGGAGTAAGTGCTACTTAGAGTGAAAGGGTATGAGATCCAAGACCACAATAGACTAGGAACAATTACAAGGGGTTATGCAAACCAAAATGTAAATACACGGTGTCATATTTTGGTATGAACCTCCAGCTTCTGAATTAATGTCTTTTTTTGTGTGGATATTGGCCATATTTAAGTAAAGTTAATTTAAAGTGCTAATAATGAATCACAAAATAGGAAAAAAAGTGTAAGTAGTGCAAGAAGTTCATTTCATTCAGAAGTTAATATAATATAAAATTGCCTTGAAAAAGTCTTTTCAAAGTCAATCACGAGCATTCATCATTCTCAAGCATCAAGAAGAGGAATGTACACAGTGAAGACCAGGCGCTGCTGCAGTATTCTTCGGCCACTCTCAGCCTCTCGATCCGGTCAGGACAGTGATTATTCCCCGCGGTTGTCGGTAACGGGACTCTGGAGGAGGGCCGCGTGTCCTTCAGTCTGAAGTGCGCTTCCGCGGGCGCTCTCCGGCACATACCGGCTTTGACCATCGCCGTAGAGTCGCGACACAATCTTCTCTGCTTTTTCAGAGAACGGGAGATCTGTTTCCAGTAGGCTTTGGTATTGGATGCGTATTGTTGACATGCTGTGGGCTTCGCTACATATTCGCAGCCGAAAGTCTTTGCCCCGGTTTTACACGTGACTCCCAATACAAACACATCATCCCCGCGCGCCGCGCGCCACGAGCACCGCGCTCCGTCCTTCAGCGAGAACCTTCCTTTCAGGCCACTTGCATTCTGCTGACCCCTTCTCTTCCCCTTCCCATCTGTGTGCGCTCTCCTCCCTCTGTCTCTCAGGCTGTTCACCTGTGCGAACTGCTGCACGATACAGGCGAAGGTCAGAACGAGAGCAATGTCTGTCACGCATTTCATGTCCTCACCGGAATTACTGTCAAACAACTGCAGGAAAAACTGGACGTGACATTTGTGGTCACAAATGGCTTTACCGAAAACAATACAAGAGAGCTGTGAAATCTTTGGTTTCGCACCTAAAGTTCGTGACTGCCATTTATAGAGCATCTCGCGCACGCACCTCCCTCAGGCACACTCTTGCACGCGTCTTGTTCTGGGATATTAGTCATTTGGCAAGCGATGACTTTTGATGGCATGTCTAGGTTTATTTATAATTCGTAAGCGATCAGCATAGTACAAAAGAAACTCCATAAAATGGTAGCTTTCATGTGAATGTTCTGCCAAACTGTTACAACTTAAGGACTGTTCATAATAACTACAATACACGTAAAGTGCCGACCCAAGATTCATTTCGGCGAATCGGTTCTTTTGAACAGTCGGACTCGGTCGGAGAACAGGAAATACGACAATGGGTAAATGCTACAATAATTCAACAATGACCAAATATACAAGACTGAACAGCCTGCAACAGCGAATAATGCAGCTGTATTTACAAAAATGAAAATTAATAACCTACCATGCACTAATGAAACGGTTCTCTTCTCCGCCATGGCGACAGGTTATTTAGTCATCTGCCGAACTCGGGCGATTACTAGGCTATACATGCTGTCTGGGTTGTCATACTCTGTTAGGTGTCAAAAATATATCCAATGATCTCAGTCATAACTACAATTAATGTTAAGTTAATGTGCAACTTCCAAGTTGTCGACAACTCGTAGGCTATTTGCGACCATTTAAATAGAACATGAAAGTTATATTATCAGCTCACTCTGTTCTCGGATCAAAATGAATCGGGCATGCTCGGAAAAGACGGTTCTCGATTCGAGTCATGAGTTGTTGACTCGAGAATCGTTCAGACCGATGAACTGTTTCAACTGATCGAAAAGATCCGACTCAAAAAAACAATGAACGAATCAAACACTATTTACAATTAGCAACAGACAGCATCTTGTTACTGAAACTATAGCCCTATATGTATTTTATTTCACTCTCACATGATACAATTATCTGTATGTGAATAGCCTAAATTTTGTACAAACATTGTATAATAGGCATATGTAAATTTAGCAAACATATAGACTGCTCCCTGCCCTACTGTAACAACCTTTCTATGAATTAAACTTTTTAAACAGTAATAAAATAGCCGACATAGCATAACATATTTTGTATGAACAACTGAATACAGTATTTTGGTGGACTATGGTTACCATAAAATGTTGTATGGTAAATGCCCTCAGACCTGCATTTGAAAGACGTTTCTCAGATACGAAGTATTTTCTAACACAATAGCGCCCTCTACTCTCACACTCATGCAAATCACTCTCACACAAAAAGAAATGGTAAAGAACCAACATTTATTCAGAACAAACACAAAACATTTATACATTTGAGTATCACCTACTTCACTATAAAATGTAGTAGACACAGAGATATATCTAATGTAGGCTACATTACACATTTTTCAAATTGATCTATTACAGTCTGAAGTGACCTGTGGCTCCACAGCTTTCAGAAATGCTGACCCATAATTGGTTAGCACTCATAAATATATAACATAGCAAGATTAATACACCTATAGTATTCAGTACACATGAAGTTCCTCATCATATAGTTTACAGTTGGAGAACAAAACATGCCAGCATTATGCTCAACATCTAAATTCATTGATGACTAGCAGTGTAATCTTGTCAATTCTGATAACATTAGAGTCTGTACATTTACAATACATAAGAATATATTGATGGTGTTCCCAAAGTCCTACCAGTCGTAACACACACCTCCATTTCTCTCCGTCAGTCCAAAACCTACATGCTGTTAGACATTTGGAGTCATCTTGAATGGGGTTTGTTGTTTGCAGGATTGTGATTGACTGCAGTGGTATAAAGAGAGGAAACACAGGTTTTAGATTCAGAATTTATATACACATATACAGTATATACATATTTTCAAGTTTCCATTATATTGCATGGAGGAAGTAAGCTATTTTCTTTGAATGTGCAAGACTTAATTTCATTAGGTAAATAACTAGAAGAATAACAAGGTGCAGTAAAAATATTTGCGTTGCAAACCAGTGAATATTTAAGATTATGATAATGAATTAAAATAATATGATCAATACCAGTCTGCAATATCAAGCAACCTGTTTTTGTACAAGTAAAATAACTGGAAGCGAATGACACAGGAAGGCCTTGCACATTCAATTTACAAATGTACCAACCACACCTACATTCAAAATAAGGTGGATATGATATGTTGATAAAAGTTTTTGGTCATTTAAAAAAATCCTACCCTTTTCTTAGTTTCTGAACCACCCTATGACAAAGGAACACACACCCCGAAATGAGTGCCAGCAGTAGTCCTGGGCAAGTTTCTCGGCCTCGCTCAAGGGTACCTGCGTAGTTGGTTGTGGTACAGTAGGTTTGGGTGTAATAATTCTCCTCTGTGTGGTGGATTTGACAGCTTTGGGTTGATTCGGTTTGTCCTGAGCAGTTCTGGCTGGTTGGGGTCTTAATATTTGTGGTCTAGTAGGCTTTGGCCTCTGCTCCCGTTGTTGTGGTCTCATCTGCACAGGTCTGTAGGGCCTGTCCTTTGGCTCAGCGTGTGATGAGGAAGCGTTTGTG
>JADLZN010006569.1:0-21642 GCA_018155175.1 Sinocyclocheilus anophthalmus | reverse complement strand
AGAGAGCTCTCAGAGTCATTGGGGGGGGGGACCTCTAAACTGAGGACTGAGGCCTGATTAAAGCTGTTCACGGTGCTTGAATCATCAAATTTGGCCTCAAGCATAGATCACAAATGGTAGGAAGGTCACATTGATGAACATTAGGGTAACACCTTCAACTCTACATTGGTTTAATTTAAGTACACAATTAGATTTTCTTTGGAATTTTAAACAGTTAAATGTTAAATATTCTCAATTTATCAATGGGTGACCCCGGTGACTGCTGAATTAACCAATCGCAAGATAGAAGAGATAAAGAAATATGATGATGTGATATTTGAGGAGGGTCTAAAAATGTGTTCTTCCGTTTCTGTTTAACCCTGAACAGTAGCTGGTAAATCGCCATAATGAAGTCAATTAATTAGTTATCACATCTGTTTTCGCGATTGATTTCGTTTTCCTTTTTTTCCTCCCCCCTTTTTTTTTTGTTTTACGATTGTATGCCTTTCAGCAATTTCTTGAATGAACGAACGAGTAAGCAAGCAAGTAAGTAAATAAATACTGTATTATTTTTGTGTCATATCTGTTACCCTAAGAGGTTTTTATCTTTGTTGCCAATACTGTGCTGTTGTTCGTAGAAAGGCCATTATTGATTAACCTTAATTATATTATTTTGATTAACCACCTGTATTTATATGGTGGTTATCCATTTATTGTGAGGTACGAAACAGATTTTAATTGTTAAAATTTGTTATTATATTATAATAATACTCAATATCCAATACACAGGTGACTTATTATAATTCCTGAAACATTGTGAATTTCTGGCAGCCAAAGCTGGCTGTATTTCACTGTAAATAGAACAGGATTTGTCTTACAGTGTTGTTTGACTTGCATCCTTTTTTCACTTTTTTTTGTGTCGCGCCGTGTCTCTAATGCGCCACTCGTTTTTTTTTTTTCGCTCTGGTTTTATTTGTGTGTATGTGCCACAATTCAATTTTGTATTGTATATATATAGCAAAGGCCTTGTAGTTTTCTTTTATAAACGTAATGTTTGGATAAGATTCTGTTGTGAGTATTTAAGTGGCGGCCGATTAATTGGCTTTTTGCGACTTGGAGCCGTCTTCCCCCCCCTGGCGCTGATATCGGGCCAGTCTGTGTGATGAGGGATGAGGATCCAGTCTGAGTGGTGCTGTTTTTTTTACGCAAACAGAGATTGACGTTTTCGTGTCCTATTGGGTAGAGGGCCTGCCTCTTGAAATAAAGAACGACGCACACTTTTCCTGGCGCCCCGCTTTGTCATAGGGCCTTAGCACTGGTTTTTCTTTTTTCACCCCATTTGGACTTCACGTTTTTATTTCACGGCCCCACCCCATTCTGGAGCTCTCCCTTTGTGCTTCCATTTCACCTGACACACACGCTTCACCCACACCCCCTTTTTCACCTTCGTTTACCAGGTGGGGAACCTTACGGGCAACATAGTCCTTATATATCTGGAAAAATTAAAACCCCACGACGTTCTACAGACTAATCACATGTTGTCGGTTCGTGTTTCCTGTTATTTGTCCTTACTTTTACATTTGCTCACTGTTCTTTTTGTTCACCCTTGTGAATGAGCGGGGCAGACATTATTAGTAATTTCCTCTCCCTCCTTTTCTGCAGTGGATAAGAATCCTCTTAATCTCTCTTAAATGGTCCTTGGTAGCATGGTGTTCAATTATTCATGGCTTCCGATCTATAAGTACTTAACCCTCTTTTACATCTCCTTCACTTGTCTACAGCTTGCCTTTGACCCATGCCCCTACCAGCTGTTTTACTACATCCTACTCTGCATCCCAGTTGTAGTCATCACTCTTTTCAAATTGTCGAAAATCTTCATGACTTTTAGCTGAAGGCACGCAGAGAATTTAACTTGCATAACTTGAAGGGTAGTCACTTCATGAATGATTCTGAAAACCTATTAAGTCACTTTTAATCATATCAAATACAAGAGTGGTTACTTTTGAACTACATTTAAAAGTTGCCTTCCATGGTTTGTTTTTTTATTATTTCTCTCCACATTTTTTACCCAACCTTCACACCACATTTAAGTGTGTGAAACTCACAACTAACGCAATGTTAAGTACTTGATTATAATTTCAACTGTAATATTACATTTAACATTTTAAATGTTTTTAAACTTCATCATACACAACATACAGATTCCAATAGAAATTTAAAAAAAATTGTTTACCATAAATGCTTGTCAGTTCATTCAGCCCCCCAGTGCCACTGCCAATCATTAATCAAAGACAGTGTAATTGTGAAAATTCATATCGATAGATGTTAGTCTAAGTTTAGTGCTGTCAAATCGATGAATCACATCCCAAAATAAAAATTGTTTACATCGTGCATGTGTGTACTGGTATTAAGATATACACACATACGGCCTTATTGGAGATAATATGTAATTCAATATATTTATATGAAAATGCTATAACTATGAAACATGAATATATTCCTTGTTAAAATTGCATCTTCTCTAAAGTCCCAGACTTTTCCTAAGTTGTTATGCAGTGTGTTATTTTATACCGTATTCCGAACCATTCTTTCCGAGACACGTGCCACACCATAGACACGGTGTATAACACCAAAATCTGCTAATTGTGGATGCGAAAAATTTAGATTTATTTTTCAGCTCGATCTCCTGTACTACTTTACTTAATGAGGTTACACCTACCCCAAAGTACTTCTTAACTATGTATTAGCCACGCTATAGTTCTGTTAATTGCATTCTCATTACCACCTCATTTTCATTACTAAACCGCCTGGTAAGAATAATCCGCACTTACCCAGCCATATTTCACACCTAAGTATCTATTTTGGGTCCTTTTTTGTCAAGTGTACTTAAAAGTATGCAAAAGGTGAACTTATTTTCGACAAGGGCCTTTTCATTTACCCCACCTTTCACCTATTATTATTACTTGTTCCATTTAAGGCGCCCACTACCATAAAGCTTCTCCAGCCCCACCTTTGTGAATTACGTTTTTTAGAATCTACAGGATCCGTGAACTGCATTTTTGATTTGTATTTGTTAAAATTATTATTAGTGGTGTTTACCAAGACATGCATTACTATCAATATTGCTTGACTATAACCCTAAGTATTACATTTTAGCATGAAGCCCTTCTGTATATTTTGCAATGCCCACTGTCCTGTACCCAGTGACTTTTACATTTTCTTCATAAAATATAAGTCTGATCTTTTCTGTAATAATAAAATAAAGGGGTGGTCTGTTCAGTTTGCTGGTCCCTCATGAGATTGACGATATTTCTGCTTTCACAAAGCCGTGCTTCAGTTAATCACCGCACATGAATTATTGCCCACTGAACAATAAATGGACAAGCTGCACTAGTCTAATGCGGTCAGCTCAGTCAGAGAGGGGGCTTCTCTCTGCGGACAGAGGGGAGAAGGCGGGACTGCTCATTACAGCTCTTTCACATCGCAATCACCCTTCCATGCCCCCCAATAATTGCTTTTGATTATGTGGGATATGAGGTCTGTCTGATCCGAGAGCTTGCGCCGGGAACTAAGGCCACAGCCTCAACTGTCAGCTAATTTCTAGAATTCCCTGGAGAGGAACCTCCCCCCTCCTCGGACGACATCGGCAGCTGCTGAAGGGGATGTTAGCTTACCGGTCTGCATTCATAATTTTCAACCACTCTGATTCATATAACTTACACGTAATTTCTGTGGCAAAAATTGGATTGCTTTGGATTGTAAACCCAACTCCTGGGACCAGTTCCTAAGAAATAAATGACCCAAAGGTGCATGTAAATAACAAACAAACTAACTAGCCCGAAAAATTAGAGCCAGTGTTGATGGCGCTGAACTATCATAATTTTATTATTTGCTCTGCTCCAAAACCTGAGTTGCACACGCCCTTCCACTTTCCATCTTCCCCCCCAACGAAAATCCCATGTCTCATAGTACGCTGCACGAACCCGCGACCTTGGGTTACCAGATACGACTTCCACAACCAGTAGGCCATGATGCCAACTTGGGTAGAAAATCACCTACTCTATTCCAATAACTAATTTACCCTAATTAATAATCAATAAATACCAGCCTCCATGAATAAATGATTTTTGCCTGTCATCTGTTCACTCTGAAATGAACGTGTTTCTGAATTCCTTGCTCGTCCACTTGGGCTCGTTCAACCCCTTCTCACCACTCGCCCGCGAGGCCACGGCCACAAGACCCACCACATTACAATCACCATAACCCAATTTACGTTCATCAGCGCGATGAGAGCTGCCAGTCCGCCGAGAGAGAATTGATTAGATGAGAGGAGAGAGACGAAGAGAAGAAACCCCTGACCTGTTCACTCCGGATGGAGGAGGATTGAGACGAGATGGGAGAGATAAGTGCTGACACCCCAACAGGAGATGAGGATGTGATCAGTATGTGTGTGGGTGTGTGCTTTGCCGAAAAACAACGACTAAACGCGGTGGCATGTGGATCTTGAAAAATGTGGGTTCCATTTTCGGCTTGAAGGCTAAATAACTCTAACATTATTAAAAATAACCAGATAACTTCTGATTGCAAGACTTATCTTAAAATTAATGGGAAAAACTGTTTGTTCATAACTTGAAAGAAACATAGCCCATACAGTTCTGAAAATTGTACAATGCCTTTGTATTTTAATTTTTTTCGAAAAATGTGGTACTGTTACCATATTTCTTGTTGTGTTAAAAGCATCTTTACGGTTAACACTTTCTTACAGTCTATGACCATTATTTTACTCATAAATATAATGTTATCTGATGTCATTGGTTAATTTCAAGAGAATATACAAACCCGCTCCAGTGTGGTGAGCTATAACGTTCATTTATACGGCTTACAAAAATTTTGATTAGAACACTGTTATGAACTTATCTTTACTAAGCTTCCATTATTGACCATTTATTTGTAATATATAATGAAACTTTACAAAGGCTGGCAGTTTTTCACAAAAACATAACTTTATTTGAACATCTATTTTTAATATTATAAAGTATGTCAACAAAAGTTTTCTTCTAGTGATGAAGCTTATTTAAAGGTATATTAAAAAAAATGTTCTTAGAAGTATCTCAAACATCAATATTTTTAATTGTACCATAAACATTACTTTAAGAACATTTTGTATATACATTTTAAAAATATAACTTTTAAAAAAACATTAGAGTAAGTTGTGAGAATGTTCCCTGCTAGCTGGGTTTCTGTGTACCTGACTGTGTTTCTTTTTTGAGATGTACTTTTTATATATTTGTGGGCATTTCTGTTGAAAATCTGTTGAAAATCTACCCTCTGCCTTTAGCTTGTTTCATACGGGACCTTGAACTTCCTGTATGGATCAGAACTCTGCCTGGGGTCTTTAATACAGAGTCGCCCTGCTCTAAATCCTCTGAGACTGGCGACACAGGCAGGGGGCGCCGCTGGGCGGATCCGATAGCAGACGTCCTGCATGGAAATACTGGCCTTGTTTCAGGGTTTAGTAGCCGTTCGCAGTGACAGCATCAGATATGTGTTAACCGCTGTGAGAAGGGACCAGCGGAGAGGAGAGCTGATATGAGACCTCGAGGTTTTCTGAGAAGAGGTGATGGCCTTTGCTCTACCCCTCATTCTAGTCAGACCGGTTCTCATGTCCTGTGTGTTTGTGTGTGTGTTTTGCTGTGTTGTTCTGCAGATAGGGCTGTTAGGAGCTTTGTAAGCTCAGGGTGTCAAACACAAAAACACACCTCACTTTTATTAGATAGCGACAGCAAGGGATCTCTCTCTCTCTCTCTCTCTCTCTCTCTCTCTCTCACACACCACCGGCAACACCGATACCCTTATGACACTGTTGCGCAGATATGCGGTTTAACCTACTGCAGAACAATTTTCGTGCTTTTTGTTTCTTGGTTTTCCCATAAAAATTATTTATCTGCTAATAAATATTAAATATGACTTATTTATAGAGAATAAATATTCACGAGAATGTGTTTTGGTGTCACTGGCATTTTTTTCTTACAGTTATGTTAAGCTATGTGAAAAATACTCATCAAAAAAAATAAAAATCTGAAAATAAATGTGACAATCGAAGTTTAGACAATCATTGAAATGATTGCATAACTGCCAATAAGTAATAAGATGTCAAGTCTTTGGCAAAAGTTGAAATTCTGAGAATAAAAGGTCATAGGTATGACAAAACATCAAAATTTCTGATATTAAAATTCAGTTATGAAAACGTCAGAATTATGATAAAAAATGTAGTCATGACAAAAGTTCAAAATTATTAGTGATCAACATAGTTATGCATAGTGGAATTATGAAATAATTTACGTTATGATTTATATATATATCTACAGTGGGTACGGAAAGTATTTTGACCCCCTTAAATTTTTCACTCTTTGGTATATTGCAGCCATTTGCTAAATCATTTAAGTTATTTTTTTTTCCTCATTAATGTACACAAGGACCCCATATTGACAGAAAAACACTGAATTTTTGACATTTTTGCAGATTTATTTAAAAAGAAAAACTGAAATATAACATGGTCATAAGTATTCAGACCCTTTTGCTGTGACACTCATATATTTAACTCAGGTGCTGTCAATTTCTTCTTATCATCCTTGAGATGGTCCTACACCTTCATTTGAGTCCAGCTGTGTTTGATTATACTATTGGACTTGATTAGGAAAGCCACACACCTGTCGATATAAGACCTTACAGCTCACAGTGCATGTCAGAGCAAATGAGAATCATGAGGTCAAAGGAACTGCCTGAAGAGCTCAGAGACAGAATTGTGGCAAGGCACAGATCTGGCCAAGGTTAAAAAAAAAATTCTGCTGCACTTAAGATTCCTAAGAGCACAGCGGCCTCCATAATCCTTAAATGGAAGACATTTGGAACAACCAAGAAACCCTTTCTAGAGCTGGCCGTCTGGCCAAACTGATCTATCGGGGGAGAAGAGCCTTGGTGATAGAGGTAAAGAAGAACCCAAAGATCACTGTGCTGAGCTCCAGAGATGCAGTCGGGAGATGGGGGAAAGTTGTAGAAAGTCAACCATCACTTGCAGCCCTCCACCAGTCGGGGCTTTATGGCAGAGTGGCCTGACGGAAGCCTCTCCTCAGTGCCAGACACATGAAAGCCCACATGGAGACTCCAAGATGGTTAGAAATAGATTCTTCTGTTCTGATGAACCACGATCTAACTTTTTGGCCTTAATTTTTAAGCGGTATGTGTGGAGAAAACCAGGCATGCTCATCACCTGTCCAATACAGTCCCAACAGTGAAGTTTGGTGGTGGCAGCATCATGCTGTGGGTTGTTTTTCAGCTGCAGGGACAGGACGGCTGGTTGCTATCGAGGGAAAGATGAATGCGGCCAAGTACAGGGATATCCTGGACGAAAACCTTCTCCAGAGTGCTCAGGACCTCAGACTGGGCCGAAGGTTTACCTTCCAACAAGACAATGACCCTAAGCACACAGCTAAATAACGAAGGAGTGGCTTCACAACAACTCTGTGACTTTTCTTGAATGGCCCAGCCAGAGCCCTGTTTTAAACCCAATTGAGCATCTCTGGAGATACCTAAAAATGGCTGTCCACCAAGTTTACCATCCAACCGACAGAACTGGAGAGGATCTGCAAGGGGGAATGGCAGAGGATCCCCAAATCCAAATGTGAAAAACTTGTTGCATCTTTCCCAAAAAAACTCATGGCTGTATTAGATCAAAAGGGTGCTTCTACTAAATACTGAGTAAAGGGTCTGAATACTTATGTAAATGTGATATTTCAGTTTTTTCTTTTTAATAAATCTGCAAAAATGTCACAATTCTGTGTTTTTCTGTCAATATAATAAGGGTGCTGTGTGTACATTAATGAGGAAAAAAAAAAACTTAAATGATTTTAGCAAATGGCTGCAATATAAAAAGTTGAAAAATTTAAGGGGGTCTGAATATTTCCGTACCCACTGTATATATATTTGGATTGGTATATTCAGACAAATTATTTATTATCTTAGATCTAATGACTTTTCACTCACATGTCTCTCATGTGGAGTCCAAACCCCAACGCAATTGCTTACAGGCTTTGGGTGTTGTGTGTGTGTGGTGTGTGTGTGTTGTGGGTGCATGGCGATGTGTGTGTTGTGTGTGTGGTGGTGTGTGTGTGTGTGGGTGTATGTTGTTTTCCTAAGTACCATTCCACTCTCAGACCCAAGGTTCCAATCTTGTCCTATGTACACACACAACTGCGCCATGTGGAAAGCACAATCTGAAGGATTCGGACTTTGTTCTGGCATCCTGTAAACTTTAGGTTTCACTTCTTGCCCCCTATGTGGAGAGCCTTATGGGCAGGCCGGACTTGTGTGAAGAACATTTGCAAGAGAATATAATAATGAAAGCAAAAAACGAGTGTCGATATCAGTTCTCACCACTGGTCCATTGATGCATGCTTGAGCAAAACCACAAAACTGATTGAACCATGCGTTGACCAGACTATTTATCGTCTATGTTTATATGTTTTATATGTTTAAAGACTACTATATATTTTTCCAGTAGCATATCTGAATGGCCTTAAAACAGGGCACAGATATTTTAGAATGAAAATTGCATGTATAAAACCCAGAATTAACCTTGAATAAAGTTTGCTTTGCTTGATTGTAAAGTAACTTTTGCTTTGTAAACAACATTTAGTGAGGTTAATTTTTAAAGCAAGAATAAAACTTGCCTGCAGAGTCATCAAAGTAAACTTTCTTCAAGACAAAAAAATATATATTGATTTATGTATGTATGTATTTATTTCACTCAGGTCTGCTGCCTGACTCAAGCCTGATGGAACCTCTAGTCCATTCATATTGGACAGCAAGCCAATTTTTATCTTTATTGCAGAATGCTTTCTTTTATCTGACATATGGACTCGTGAATGAAAATGGCTTTGCAGATATGTATAGGTGGGTGTATTCGATCAGCATGACTATACATGTGTTTAAGTTCTAGGTTTAATTGAAGAAGTGGTTTAGGTTGAGAACCGCTAGAGCAAAACAAAATTGGACATTTTCTTAAAATGTGTGTAGTGCCTGCTTGTTTTATCATCCATCATACATACATTGTAATTCTGATTGCTTAAAAAAAGACACGTGATTTGAAGTGCAAAGTTTGTTCTTTTCTGTTTGAAGCCAGTTTTCAAAGTAAAATAGTTGAGAAATGTAAGGTTTCAAATGTGAGGATATGAAGTATAAAAATGTAAGCTCATTATGTGAAAGAGGTTTTTTATTGCAGCTTGTAGATCTTTGCTTCACCACCAGCTATTTGATTCACGGGGAGCAGATGTGCTAAAACGCTACAAAACTGCAGGGCCATGCATATGCTTAAGAAATCCGCCCACATTTTCTGGCCAAAATGGGCAATTGTTCAAACCTTTATGAAATACACAGGCTTTGGCTTAAAGTATGACAGACATAAAGTATGAACTTGCACGCAGATTTCTCTTTATAAATCTGTGAAGTCCAGCAGAGAGGAGTGTTGAGTATGTGTTAGATCTGTATGTGTAAGTGTTGGCAGTCGGGCTGCATGATGTGACAAAAAAAATGTATAGCTTATGTAGACCCTACTGACAGCGGGGGTGGCGCATGGATGTTGTAGAGTCAAAATGGTGACAATGGATTACAGACCGTATAACATAAAAGTCTTATACACATCTACGCGCATGTCCCCCCCCCTTTTAATATGCACATTGGTATATGATACATATGGAGTTGGGTTGGACACTACTCTGCGTTACATTTACTGTCAGTTTATATGCATAGCATTGCACCAAAGATTAAATGTACAGTCTACTTTGGTGCAGCCTACTACAAGTTTAAGGTCGTCAAGTTGTGTTGCATGAAACTCTAGATCTGGGACTAGTGGTCTCTCACCAAAACACCAGAGATAGAGCAGGCTATCAAACTGTGGGGCACAGGCGGAGTCCGGTGGTAAAGATCAGCGGTCTGGTTGGGCCTGCGTGGGAATCGGAGAATTACGCCGCGCCATGTTATTAGACGGCGCTGGCTAGCAGGGGGGCACGGGACAGATGCTCCGTTGCAGTCGTGTGGAGGGTCAGAGTCCGCGTGAACCCGACCACCTGTCCTATCAGCCTCACTCAGGATACGGGCCGGCGGAAGAGAGGCTCTGCGAGGGGGGGCGATTGTGAGAGCGGACCACAAGAGATTTGGGGTCTGGTGGGGGTGCAGGCCTGAGGGACGAATATGCGCACAGGCACAACCGGTAACAGAGCGCACGTGACAAAGATGAGGAGAATCTAAAAGACCCTGCCTCAACCATGCCAAAGCTGAATTCTCTCTGTACGTGTGCTTCGACGGAATGGGTCACGCGAACCCTACTGGTACATCAATCTCAAGGAAGTGTTCGCCACAAACCAGACCAGCACGTAAAAGAAAAATGCTGGATAAGCAGAAGAGAAACTCACAGGGGCAAAACACACCACAACATGAGGAGGACCGAGAAGGGGAAGGAGAAGGGGAAGGGAACTCTCTAACTACGGCCGGAAGACAGTGTCATTATGTTGGACTCGCTATGCGGGGTTCACCAAAGGGGGAGTCGGGTAGGAGAGACACTCCTGTCGGGGCCGAGGCAACAGGAGAAAGCAGTGTGAAGAGGGGGAAGGGGGAAAGGGGGGGGAGGGCAAACAAGAGGGACACCCTACTTAGGGGAAGGCGGGGTGGAAGCAAGCGAATGGCGGGGGGGGGAACAACACGCAGCAAAGAAACAGACAAACAGCACAGAAAGCGGGGGAGGGATGCTAAATCTTATTTACGTCACTTTTGATCTTTAAGGATCTTGGGTGAATAATGCAGACGAGGCGGGGGGGTGCATGTTTTTTGGCGCTGTTAAGTGGTTTGGAGCGGGTCCTCGGTCGCAGGGGCTCGTGTCTCGGCTTGTAGGGTGGTTGCCGCCGACGATTATCCTCCACTGACATCACTTTAAAATGCATGCGGGCCCCGCTGCGGGGGGCTTCGCCTGCTACTGAAGTACAGAAGCCGCTGACAGCCGCCTGTAATGAACACAGATGAATGGATAGGGTTTTACAGTGAAGATGCAACCAGAATCGACTCTCACAACATAATCCTTCATCACAGGGAAAAATAGAATCAAACGTCCCACATTGGCACTAGGATACCGGCACGAGTCATCATGGCAGCGTCATGCCAGCCTCTTATCGAATAAGAACTGGTGGACGACTATCGCTATGCGCCACATCGCATCAAGAATTATCTGAGCTGAATGATCTGCAACGTCTCTCGTATCGCTCACAAGAAAAGGAACTTCGCCCAGGTTCAATTACATTTTATATCCCGGTAGGGATATCCACACTAATTGCCGGGGCAGCATGATAGGAGACAGTTAGCGGACGGATCAGCACAGAATGTCACAAACCTTTAAGGTACCAATGCCAGAGTATTCAAACACATTAGAAAATGTTCTTAAGGGGCTGAGAACGATTGTTGCACCAAACAAAGAAGCTCAAAAAGAAAAGAATGGTGGTTCCATAACGGTGCATTCAAAAAGACCAGTTCAAAAAAGAAATTTAATAAGTGAATGACTTTTTGCAAGTCCTGAGTCTAACAGTTTTTGTAACACGTCAATTGATTTCACAACGCTGGGGGGTGAGAGGTTTCTCTTCTGTTGAAGTTGAAGTTCTGAGGAATGTTTGGTTAAATAAAATAAATAGACACGTGTGTGAATGCACGTGCATTGACAAAAAATCTATAAGAAGGAGAAAATCCCAGGAATCCAGTAGACCAGAAAACGTTTGGTTACGCAGCGGGGGTTCTTCAGAAATATAATAGCTGTAGTCATCCACTGACATAAGACATGGAAGTCTAACATGATTGTGGCACAACTTTCGAAAGGAGAGTCACAGAATAGTGACAGAAGTCTTTTAAAGGGAAACAATTTCTTAAGACTTTAGTGGAGGAATGGAAAGTGAAGTCACATATGGGTCTTCTGAGCAGATAACGAAAATGAATATCATAACACATGTTTCATGGACACATTGGAATTAAGTTCTAAAAAAAAAAAAATGTTTTAATTGGAGTGTTTGTCCAGACATTTTGAGGAGTTAAAAATGTTACAAGGTTTGTTTCAGAGGGTGCACATCAAAAAAAGGTAAAATTAAAAACTGTATACAAATGTAATTTATTAGTGTAACAGGGTGTAATGACACAACAAAACACCAGGCCTTATATGAGGCAAAACATTATAAATAGTGAAGCAAAGATGTTATTATTAATATGTCCTGGTGGTGCTGGACAATACAACGTCCAGGATGCAATAGGCCAGAGCTGGTAAACAGGGGAGTTTATGCGCAAGAACTGCATCAATATAGAATCGGGTGGACCGGATTGTGTGATTGGCACCCAAGGGGGGGGGGAGAAAACAAGGGGCAGAGAGACGGAAAATACATAGGGGCAGCAGGGGGGCGAAAGGGGTTGGAGGAATCATTAGAAATTAAGGAGGCATGAGTAGGGGACTCGGAGCAAGAGTATAGTTTAACAGGTTATATCGCATAGGCAATGAGCACGGCAGGGGTTGAGACAATCAAGGGATCATCTCGAGTGTATTAATCATATAATGTATGTACTGTTGGCGGAATAGGAAAAAGAGGAGGCTGTGGCAAGAGAACACATAGGAGGGGTATGCGACAAACAATAAAAAGGTTAGTTATACACTATGAGATAGGGGTTGGGTCTACATGACGTTTCGTAATAATATACGAGAATTGGGTAGTTTTACGAGTTTAGGGTGAGTGATTGTAATGTAAATATATGTCATAGATATAGTGGGACGAGATCGGAAATAAGATAGTAATACAAAATAAAGAAATAATATATTAATAATATATATATTAATAATATAAAATAGGTACAGTGTAAAAATACGAAAGTATTCAGAAGACCGGCCCTTAGTGGCGTTTGATACAACAGAGTCAAATATGTGGTAGGAAAATGAGACGGCCATTTTGTCCTATCAATATATTAATGTAGTTTTTTTTCCTCATATAAAGGTACGAACACAGAACCGCACCGCGCAATATATGGGTGCAGAAAAACACCAGAAGTGACGGGTTAAAGTTTGAAGCAAGTTTTGAAAAAAAGTACAAAACCTGAAATAGGAGGCACATTGTGCGCAACTCATATTGCAGGGAGCACAGGAAATAAATAGGAGCTGGGTGCAACAAAAGACGATGGAAGATCTTGAGGTGGGTACACGGAATGGAGGTTGAGCGGAAACGGTGGCAGAAACACAATATAGAGGTAAACGGAAGAAGGAGGATTCTTTCGGATCAGGAGGGACCGTGTGTGCATAGATTAGCGCTAAAGACACCTATCAAGGAATGTAAGAGTGATACCGCGGAAACGGGGAAAGGAAAGGGTGGGTTAGAGCAAGTCATGTGCTGAGTGTGTAATTAGGAAACAGGGCACAAACGAGGGGCAAGACCTGTCTACATATGTAAAGACCTTATGACAGCTCACAGAATGGACAATGTACAAGTGGCAAAGAGGAATCGGGTGAGCTAGGAACTGCCTGAGAAAGGTCTCAGAGACAGAATTGTGGCAAGGTCCACAGATCTGGGGGGAAACTCGGGAATAGGTATACAAATGTCGAGGCAGGCTGCACTTAAGGTTCTAAAAGCAGAATGAGTCGCATCCGGTGTGCCACTTATTGGAGACGAATTTGTGACGAACCATAACCCGTACCGAAGCTGGGCCGTTAACCGGCTGAAACGGACAATCGGGAGAGAGCCTTGGGATAAGAGGTAAGAAGAACCCAAAGACACTGGGGCGGGAGCTGTCCAGGGAGATGCAGGATTCCGGGAGATGGAGCAAGTAAGTTGGGGGTAGAAGCACAGGCGCTACACGCAGCCCTCCACCAGTCGGGGCTTTAGGGCAGAGTGAGCAGCGTCTACTTGCGCTCTCGCTCAGGTGCGGAGACACTGAAAGTTTTAAATGGCTGAAAAAACCACCTGAAAGACGCCAATGATGGTGAGAAACAAAAAAAAAAATAAGATTCTCATGATCATATAAATGAGAACTTTTGGGCGGTGGGGGTAAGTTCCCTAAGCGGTATGTGGTGGGGAGAAAACCAGGCCCAGCTCATCACCTGTCCAAAGACAAGGGTGGCAAATGCCACAAGGCGCGGTATGCAACAAGACATAAGGGTGTGCTGGCAGGCCACACACAAAATGCATTTGGGGGCGTGGTAGTACAAAACGGATTTTTCAGTACATGGGGTGCAAGGAGACAGTACGGAACATAGAGTAATAAAGCCAATCTGAGAAGAATAAAAGGATAATGCGCCAAGTACAACAGAAAAAGGAACACAGAAAAATGAAGTATAGAAAAAAAAACATGCGCATCGAGAAGCTCAGCGGTGGAGAAAAGACGGAGACAAGATTGGACAAACTGGGGAGGAAAGGTGCAACCGAGCTGACATCAGAGACCCTCAGACTGGCACGGACAAAGTTTTACCAAATAAAATAACGCAAGCACACACAATGACCCATAAGCCACAGGCTAAAAATAACGAAGAGTGTGCTTCACAACAACAGGCGAACATAAACATGGTATGCTGTGACCGGGGATGGGGAGGGGGGGGACGAAACCCAAATGCCAGAGCCCTGAACTTAAACGACGCCACATGTGCAACATAATAGGGTGCACAAACCAGGCCAAACAAGGTGGTACCAAGCTCGACAGCACTGACACAGAACCTTTAAAGAAAGACGAGGGCGTGGAAATCACAGTAAAAAGGATAGGCGGAGACAAAAGAGAGAGCCCCAAAATCCAAGGTGGAAAATGGAAGAAGAAACAATGATGGGTTGCTCATTAAATCACCAAAAGAAAAGACCAGGTCGGGGACTGGGAAAATTGATACAGGGGCGGTCTCTAGAACGTAAGCTCCTGCGACAAAACAGGAGGGTCTCAGAAATCAACGTACAAATACCAGATGCTATTTCCGTTTTTCGTTTTTAATAAATACGGCAAAATGTAACAGCTTGCTGTGTTTTTTTCTTCTGGGATAAATATTCGGAAGTGTCTGAGTGTGGTAACAACAACTAAATGCAAGAGGTAAAAAAAAAACATGAACTCAACATTCGGTTGTAGCAATGGCTGGCATATAACAAAGATTGAAAAATTTTAAGGGGGCTGAAATAACTTCCTTACACCACTTGTAATATATATATATAAAAGTAAAGATATATATAATATGGCTGTATACGACAATGTGTGGTTCACATTACACTGGGTCTATTCTTATGGATTTTACATACAATATGATGGACACAAAATGATTAACCAATACACAATTGGGAGCCACTGAACGCTTTAAATTCTGCAACTCTTTAGTTGAGGGAAGTGGTAAAGGTAACTAATACATCGTAAAATGGAAATATATAAGGATATATATATATAATACATAAATATATCGTGCACATAGATACTGTTCTACGGTTGCCCAAAATAAATCCACAAATACATTCCCCTATCAATATCACGTGTTAAAAAAAAATTATTATGGTACTGTAGACACTTCTATAGAACAATTTTATACTGAATGGGGTAGTTTTAAAATCCTAATTCGATCAAAATAAAAATAAAAAAAGATCATAATTATCCAATTTCCCGGTTCACACTAAGATGAAAAATTTCACCGGCAATGCCATGTTTTCGAGGCTGGTGGTTATAATGTGATCTAGACCGGCTTTATAACACAAATCTTACGTAAAATGGGAGATAATTGACCGAATCTCGGAGCGTATCCAAAAACAGCGAAGGAGACAAGAAATCAGGAATATAATACCTTCGATTAAACGTAAAACGGTATAGTAACTAACATGAGCATTTAGCAAAACATTCAGGCAGCATATAATTAAAACTAAGCCTAACGCAACATTCATGGGGGATTCTTTTTTCGTCTTATGTGTGAAAGATGATCAAAATATAGTGCTGGCGCGCGATAAAAAAAAAATAGCTGCAGGGCAGAGTGGTTAGCCCAAGGTAAAAAGATTCTGACAAATTGTGTAAAAAAATATTTTGCAATTAATACATCGTTACTTCTGTAAAGTTGTGTCTGTATGTGGGTCTAATTTGATGGTAGAGGCCTGATTGTTGCTATCAACAGTTTAAATCGTGACATCCTCCTGTGTTGAAGATCATGGCGACTGTATTAGGAGAGGAACAAATGAAGAGGGAAAAGAAAAACGGAAGGGGGCAACTAAGAAGGGAAGCATTGTAACAAGAAAAAAGATGGGTTGTAAAGTATAGGTACGACTGATTTAGTGGGGGTATCACAAGTCACACTGTAAAGATGTAGTAAAGAGGGGAGGAGATATTAGGGGGAACGTGCTCACAACTGTGGCAGTTACACCGCTAATAGGACAGCAATGTGTGTCTAGTTACAATAAGTGCGGAGTAAATAGTCGGGGGCTGCTGTTGGAGGGTGGCTACGCCAAGGGAAAAGGGAATCAGGGAGACAAGGTGATGCAAAGGAATAGGTGACCATCCCAGCGGTGCAGAACCTGAACCCCTGAAGCTCGAAAATGAATAATTAATAGTCTCAGCTGTCACCCATGGCTGCAGGCAAATGTGAGACTTCAAGCAGAAGGGAAGGTGGCGAAGGGCACAGAGAGTGCGTGTTAGGCAATTTCACAACAATGCCGCATCGCAGCTGCCTTCAAGAGCACCGCATAGCGGTATCTAGACGTCTCACACAAACAAGATGCGCATCTGGACAGAAGTTGGGTGTTCATATTGCCAGTCGTTTAACTACATACACATAGATACTAAGGGTATTCTTAATAGGATATAAGCTAAGAAAAATATCATTAGCCCAACGGCTAAAAAGGCAGTCAGAATGGTGTCATAGAAATGGTATTCTAGGGAATAAAGCTTCTTCAGGAGGTTCGTAGAATGTCAACAAAAAGGTGCGGCCAGTAAAGTTTAATAGAACGTTTAATTCCTAACGTAGTCTTTAATATCCAGGAGACGAAAAAGAGCACAACAAATATAATAATGTATAGCGCTATCATTAGGAACATCATTTATTATCAAAACATGTCCCTGCATATATAACTATATATGAAAGTATATATTAGTATAAGGAATAAGCGATAATAATAATAGAATATTGTTTTATTTCTTTTTTTTTGTGTTAGTGGATCCACTCCTCTTAGGTGCATCCAAGTAATCCTGGAAAAACCAATATAGATGTCCACAGAGCGTGTAAATGTTGTCCAAGTCAAGTGTGTAGCCACAAAAAAAGAAGTCACCTTTTTGTCGGGATGATTTAGTCATTAAGTGTTCACAGGACATCCGGCACCCGCTCATGCTGGGACAGAGCATCACTGGCATCACAACTGATCTCTCAATACCCCTTCACTCATAAAACCACGATTCACTGGAAATCACTCTTCATTTAGGCCCATTCATTAACTGAATTATCGCACTCTGGACGAATTGCGCAAGCCTAAATAATTACATTTTGGCATAATGGCTTTTCTGTTTCATTCCCCCCTACCTTTGTTGGTAATTACTGAATTGCCATGACCTGCTGATCTTGTCCCGCCTAAAAAAACGTTTGGTTGGTGATGTGAATTGGGTGGTGTTGGGTTTTAATGGAAGTTTTAATTTTGCCAAATATTCCGTTTGTTTACTGGACCAGGATAGTCAAAATTAGACTGCTCTATCTGATTTGGATCTTTTGAAGTCATTTGGCTGTAATTACTGCTAAAGGTTACATTTAAAGATTTGCATGAGTTGTTATTTTCAAATGTGAGTAATTAAAACCGATTCGCTTCTCCAAAACACCTTTTTATCAAGCTGATAGCTCCTATTAATTAAATCAAAGTAAAAAAAAATGTCATAGTCAGCATATCCCACTATTCAATTTGTGAATGTGCGTGTGATTTGCAAGTTAATCTGGAGCGTGATCGCTTGTTTGGATATCTGTTCCTCAAACAAATCAAGAATTTACCTCGAAACTTTATAATTGGATGCTAGTTGGTGCATTTATTTATTTTTGATAAATTGTAACTGTACTTGTTATCTTTCTGTTATGGCCCTTGTGTGTTTATTGATAAGGGTGGTTAGGTTTTAGGTTGTACGGTTGGCTTAGGTAGCAAAAAAATAAAATACTCTAAATATTGTCAAGTAAAAATTAAATGATTTGGCTATTGAATTGAAAACCATACCCCAACATCGTGTCTAATGACACTATTAGTACTTTTTTTTTAGTGAATAAAATTCCCACAAATGCGGCATTTGCATCTGATTGTATGAGCTAAGGATTTTCCATTGAAAGGAAGAATGGGGTTCCTTGCCATCGTTGAAAATTTAGTCCTAATGGCATTCAGTGCGTTAAAGGGTGTCCTATGATTTAGCTACAAGAAACGTATTAAAAATGAAAAAAAAAAGAAGATTATGCTGTAATGATTTTGTGTTTTGTTTATGCAGTTTAAGGATTACAAAACGCATTATTTCCCACAATTAATGTCAATTATTGTGTTTCTCCTTCTATGCCCGCCTTTCGGGAAATTTTTGACAAAGCTCAGTCGGTCGGGAAAAATCAAGTGGTTGGTGTGCTTGTTGTGAATACCTCAACGTGTGAAGGGAAATGTACGCACACCTCACCCTACCGTGTATCCCATGTGTCCCCGGGCGCGAGAACAAACATAGACATGGATAAAACAATGCAAAACAATAAACGCCATTAAAACGAGTCATTTGTTGCATTCAGTGGGGACATACTTACTGATTATAATGACTTATCCTAAGTGTTTTTACACTTTGCGTTGCGTAAGTTGCGCTGCATAAAAACAAAACCATTCTGCAGTTTGGAAGATCTAAAAAAATCACTGACAAACAACAAGCACTACTACCTACTTTTGCTCAAAACGCCGTTTGGAATCATCATTGAACAAATTCTTTAATATAAACAAAAAAAAAATTTACTTACAGGCTGGAGTCAGAAGGACACCAACTGTCCTTCAAAATTGGAACTGCCCCCGTGATTTAGAAACATTGTGAGAATGAATCTTAAAGGTTGAGGAAAAGCCAATACTTAGTTTTTGCTTTCACAACGAAACACAGAGCGTCTGCACGACATGACGGCCGGAAGTTCGAAAAGTGGAGGCTTGCTCAAGCCCACATGTTACCGACCAAACCAAAGCAGTGCTGGACTCCGCTCGTCCCACGTGTAACGCCGATTCAAACGGCTATCGAGCAGCACGAAGTTGAAGTAATTTCCTCAGCACCAGCACGGATCAGCTCCGCTGGGGCTTACAAGCAGATACGTCCTCTTGTTGGAAGGCCCAACACCCTTCACGGACATGGTCGCAGCAACATACTACCGAGCGGTATAAAAGTGTATGCCTTCTTTGGATATACATTTGGTGCGTATGCAAAGCTTCCCACATTGTGACTGTAGCTATTATTGGTACGTTGACGGGTCGTTTTAGGGGGGGCATGGACAAGTCTTAACTATTTAGTCACGAAATCTCTTTGGATTTGAGACTTTAGTCTTGGCAACTTCCCCCAGAGCAATTGAAACAACTCACAAGAGGAAAGTGAAAACCTTTAAAATCACATCAAATGAACACCTTACCCTATTAACGTGCGACGCCAAAGGGTCCTGACCAAGCATCCATATGTAACAACTTGGGAGTGAGAATGATTTTTAGGAACAAAATAAGCGGATTCCTTCATCAAAAGACTGCCAACCACATTCCAACATAAAGGTACACTACAAATAATCCGTATCCATCTGTTTGACTGAATGAGCTGTACATTTTCCTTCATGTTCTGTTTTCAGAAGTCAGGAGAAAAAACCTAAGGCTTAGAATTTTAATGTGACGTGATATAACAAGACTATCTATGGAGGAGCCTTTTTTTAGAAGCTGCATTCTTTTCCTCCTGATTGTTAATTTTTTTCCCTTTGTACCAGTATGATAAAAGATGTACATATACTGCACATTTGTGGTCTGTTCCCCTGATTTAATAATTTACCATGAATAATTCACTGAATTGCACTAATAATCATTCATATGATTTATTTAGTTATTATTATTATTATTATTATATTATTTTTCCCTTCCCAATCCTCAAGACTCTTTCCAGGTTTGTTCTCACACAGATGATTTAACATCTAATTGCTATGTAATATAAGCATAAATTAGGCTACTACAATGATATTTAACATGTCGGTAATATTGCTGCCGATAGAATTGAGCTTTTGGGGTTATTCATGGAATGCTGAAAGTAATTTGGTAATGCTTTTACAGTTTTTTTAAGATTTTAATTTAAAGGTGGTTGTGGGTGAAAGTTGGGAGTTTATTCAACCAGACAATAACGTCACCTCATTGTAACCACATTTTTTGAAATGCTTATACTTGCTGTTAATAGATGCAAATAGTTTTGCTGATGCTTAGAGTGTGTAAGTTAGCAGCATGGCAGTCACTGCCATACTTTGTATGACCAAAGTGTCAAGGTGGGAAGTTAAAAGGCAGTGCAAGGTAGCACGTGTTATTTGTACAAATCAGCCCATTTTACATACACAAATGGTAGTTCAAAGTGCTTTACATAAAATAAAATAAAAACAACAATCACAACAATAAAACAAGGAAAGGAAAAAGGTGGGTATTCTTGAGTTAAAATCGCTTAGGAAATAGTACAATACTGAGTTTAGCCTCCAGATAAGCATGCACAGCTTGCATGAATGTAATGGAATCCTGAAAACATACTCAGCAAACAAATCAAAAAAGAAAAACCGCAAAACAAAAAAGGTGTATGGGATGAAGCATGCAAAGTTGGTACTTGCTTTTCGGAGCTATTGAATCTAACATTTACAGGGTGTACACTAAAGAAAATGATGTCCAGAACATGGGGGGAAAGCGATTCTTCATGACATCTCCAACATGAAAGTAATCTCAGGAACTCCTGTCTCACTCCTTGTGACTCTTCCCATGAGCACCGACCTCCGGACCGCTTGGCGGTGCTACCTCATCGGTTTTCGTCACACGTGTGGGATTTTATCTGTCCTTCTTCAGGTTAGTTTTTTTTCCAAGTCAAAGGTCTCTGCTTGCATTCCTTTTGTAGAGTCAGCTGAGAAGAAAGAGCCGTGCGGAGGCAGCACCTGGGCGTAATGTGGTCCATCTTGTCTGCTTCTGAACTGAGTTTCCTCTTTTCATCGTGTCATTGTACAACAGTCTTTCAGTAGTATTGTTTCTGGAAGTATACTGTTTTCCCAAAATAGATTTTCAATAAGTTCTAAACCAACCATCTTAGCCAGCCAACAAACTTTGATTTAAGGCAAAATTATGATGATTTCTCTGGTGGATAAGTGTAGTTTTTAACTGTCTGATGAGTTTAAAATTAAACTGAAATCACACTGACTTCTCATAACGTGTGATTGTAATTTAGTCTTCTGGCCTCATTCATTAATTTGACGACAGCACTGATTACCCCTGATGGATCCCTTTTCACAGATGTAGTGTGGGGGTTGGTTAATGGCCGCGTAGTAATTATCTCATCAAAAAAAATCTCCTCGTCAAGCTGCCTCTCGTTCTATATGCCATGTTTTTTTTTTTTTAGAGTAAGAGATGG
>JADLZN010006568.1:80499-134192 GCA_018155175.1 Sinocyclocheilus anophthalmus | reverse complement strand
AACCAAGATTAAACAGCTCAAAAATAAAATGAAAGTGAAAATAAGACACAACAGAACACACATTTAAAACAAAATAATTAAAAACCGTAATTAACAAAATATAATAAATAAAATTCAAACAACAGTTTAGAATACACTTCCTTACCTCTGCCTTGACTATTCTGGCAATAACAGTCTCCAAAGTCTCATCAGGGTAACATTTAATGACTCCTTCCACATAACAGCGTCTCCTCCGCATGGCTTCCTGCATGCTCATGCTCAGGTTATTGTAGGTTTTCTGCGCAGCAAGATTCTGCCAAAAGAAACGGTATCACACAACTAAAATATCACCATAAACGATACAGGCTTCAGGATATCTCAATAAGCCAGTTTTGCTTTTAATGTCTGAAATTAAAACAGAAGAAAAGATTCTCACAATCACGTCAAATCTGGAATACAGGGCAACCACCTTGCCTAGAAAAAACAGAAGGAATGGAAGTAAAAAGAAGCACAATTATTCTGTTGTTGTCCTGTAACATGACTTATTTTACTTTATGTTTTGAGTTAGATGTACCATCGTCATCCACCACCGGGAGAGCGGACACACGTCGCTCAACAAACACAGAAAGTGCATCGTACACAGTGGCTGTCTGTGAGACAGTCGCCACATCTGTGAAAGTTCCTATTCCTGCATCTTGAATTTGCATCTTCAAGAAGTGTGGCTTGGGCACTGCAGCTCCCTGGAGATGAAGAGAAAATCATATTTATACACATTTATAAACATGCTGAACTGTAAAATTATGAGTTCAAATAGACTCAACTACTGGATTTAGTTGTCTTACAAATATATGAAGGAACTTGAGGATTCTCTTATGGGTCAATATGTGAAGGACATTTCCAGACTCTGGATCGATGACCGGCAGCCTGTGGATTTTGTGTTTCAGTAAAGAGTAGACTGCATCAAAGAGGCTGTGTAAGGACAGAAACATATTTCTGTCATGACAACTCTCGGAGGGACTGGCATGTTAATGTAATGACCATGTTATCGGCTTTGGGGGCTTGATCGGAATAATCTGCTACACCGCGGCGTGCTAGCCGCTTCTGCAGAGCAAGTACCGGAGTTCTTAGCTACTGGCCAATAACAGGGCCGACAACATGCTGCTGTTAGCATGTAAGAATATTGACTGCGTGTGAGAGAGCAATATAACAGTATTTACAAAATTCAAAGATAACCCGCTCTATAGCATACAGTACTCACCTACTGTAAGCCTGATCTATACAAGCTGGAGCATGGGTAGCGGTTGGAGGGTTTGCATGAGCAAGCATGACAACTGGCTAGCGGGCAAGCATAGATGCGATATATTTGCAATGTGTGAGCAGACGGACAGCTCATTGGGATAACTGATAGCAGGAGAGCAGCCAATCAGCTGGGCCATGTGATTATTATTCATTAGGTCAGATTAGTTAGACCTAGTCGGATCGGCGCCATCCGTCAGATTTTCATGCCAGAACTCGGTAATCGTATCACACCACATAAATATTAGAATAGACATACACTCTGTTGCAAGAAGGAGTTTTAAAGTCAGTAATTTTTACAGTAAGTGAAGTAATAAACGTCATTCAGCAAAGTATTCATTATTCAAAGTGACGTAAAGACCGATTTATAAGGGTTCAAAAGGCTCTATTTCCACATATATGCTGTATCTTTTTAACTTAGCCAAAGCATCTGGACAAAATTTATCAGATACTACAACTGATGTTATCACATGTAATGCGACACGCATGTTTCTCTGAGCATATTGCACTATCTTGAATGCCTTTCATAAGATCATGTGATGAACAAAAAACACTTAAAGGACACTCCACTATTTTTGAAAATAGATTTTCCAACTCCCCTAGAGTTTAACAGTTGAGTTTTACCGTTTTCAAATCAATTTAGCCGATCTCCGGGTCTGGCGGTAGCACTTTTTAGCTGTAGCTTATCATAGATCATTGAATCTGATTAGACTGTTAGCATCTCGCTTAAAAATGACCAAAGAGTTTCTATATTTTTCTAGTTAAAGCTTGACTCTTCTGTGTTACATTACGTGTACTACGACCGATGGAAAAAATGACGGAAGCTGAGATTTTCTATGGCCGTATGCTTAGGAACTATACTCTCATTACATGGCGTATATCAAGGACTTTCTGCCGTACAGGTTCAGGGCAGGCGCCCAAATCGCTAACTTCGTCAACATAAGCACCGTGACCATCCTCTTTCAGGGAGCGTGCGGAGGAAGCTATGCATCGTTGCATCGGATGCATCGGTCGCGTCCTGTGAGTATCATTGCGGCCCTGGTCCTCGCCCCATGTTGGTAGGGCAGCAAAGTTCCTTTATTATTATGCCGGAATGAGAGTATAGTTCCTAGCCATATCGGCCATAGAAAATTTTTAATTTTCCGTCGGTCTTAGTACACGTTGTAACTACAGAAGAGTCAAGTTTAAATAGGAAAAATAACTCTTTGGTCATTTTTGAGCGAGAAATGATAACGGTCTAATCAGATTCAATGATCAATGCTAAGCTAAACTAAAAGTGCTACCACCAGACCCGGAAATCGCCCGAATGGATTAGAAAACTGTAAAACTCAACTGTTTAAACTCTAGGGGAGTTGACCAATGATCACTTATTTTCAAAATGGTGGAGTGTTCCTTTCCGACTAGGAGTGATGGCCGCTGAAATTCAGCGTTTGCATCACAGGAATAAAATTTACATTTTAAATATATTAAATTTGAAAAAATTATTTAAGATTGGTGTAATAATATTTCACAATTTTACTAATTTTGATCAGCTTCTTCTTTCAAAAATGTAAAATATAAAACAGATCCCAATCTTTTGAACGGCAGTATAGATAGGAAAATCTATGTAGCATCTTATATGTAAGTTATGATTATTCTTATCATACATGGTGCCAGCAACCCTGACAACCACCAAGAAAACTCAACTGCGTCAACTACATAAGCAAGCACAAAGTTTTTAATACCTCGCATCGGGTGTGATACTGATGAGACACTGATCGTGATATTGCAGATAGATGTCTACAGAAACGGAGAGCACATGACGTGACAAACAGAGAAACATTGAAAAAATTATTAAATGCAAGTCGTTCGTCTCAAGTAACACTATGCAGTAAATTTGCCATATAATCACACAATGACGGTCAATGACAGCTGTGTGAAATATTGAGCACTGTGGAGATACAGGCAGTCTGATAATGTTTCACTACTGATGTACAGATATAAAGAATGCTTATTAAAAACATACATAGTATATTTTTAAATGTTTTAGTAAGTCAAACCTATAGTCCCTTAAGACTTAAATATAATGAACTGGTAGTGACTGTATTTTGGGTTGGTCACAATATCTGCACTGGACAACATCATCTGTGTAGTTCAGATTATTTACTTTGAAATGAATCACCTCTCCATGTCTCAATCTTGTGCTCCTCCAATTCATAGATCTGAACCTACAAGAGAAAGAAAGCAACCATAAAATATATAAAAATGATACAGTGTAATGTGTATATATAAATATAGACTACTGTTCAAATGTTTGGGCCTTAGTTTAGAATTTTTTTTTTTTTTTTTTTTTTTTTGAAAGAAGTATCTTATGCTCGCCAAGGCTGAATTTATTTGATTGAAGATACAGTAGAAACAGAAAATCTAAATATTATTACAATTTACAATAACAGTTTTCTATTTTAATATACTTTTAAAATGTACTTCTATGTCACTTGATCCTTCAGAAATCATCTAATATGCTGATCTAGTGTTCAAGAAACACTTTATGCTGGAAACATTTGAGCTGCTTATATTTTTGTGGAAAAATATTTTATGCGATACAGTACCATTTTTCAAAATTAGTTGATGAATAGAAAGCTTAACAGAACATCATTTCTGAAATATAAATATTTGTAACATTATCAATGTCGTTACTTATCAATTTAGTGCTTCAGTGGCTGAAAAGAGTATGAAATCATCAATCACTCAGTCAATCAAGTATCAATCTTACACATAAACATTTTAAGCGTAGTGGTAATACACACAACTTAATATTTCAAAATTCTATTTCTGAAAAGAAAAAAAATCAAAACTTATACATATTACAAAATATATATTTTTTTATAACTTATAATTACAGATATATAAGGGAGGGATACATATATATACAGTGGTGTGAAAAAATGTTGGCCCCTTCCTGATTTCTTATTTTTTTGCATGTTTGTAACACTTTTTAATGTTTCAGATCATCAAACAAAATTAAATATTAGTCAAAGATAGCGCAAGTAAACACAACATGCAGTTTTTAAATTAAGTTTTTTTTTATTAAGGGAAAACAAAATCCAAAAACCACATGGCCCTGTGTGAAGAAGTGTTTGCCCCCCTGTTAAAACTGTGGTTTATCACACCTGAGTTCAATTTCTCTAGCCACACCCAGGCCTGATTACTGCCACACCTGTTCGCAATCATGAAATCTCTTAAATAGGACCTGCCTGACAAATTGAAGTAGACCAAAAGATCCTCAAAATCTAGACATTATGTCGAGATCCAAAGAAATTCAGAAACAAATTAGAAAGAAAGTAATCGAGATCTATCAGTCTGGAAAAGGTTATAAAGCCATTTCTAAAGCTTTGGGACTCCAGCGAACCACAGTGAGAGCCATTATTCACAAATGGCAAAAACATGGAACAGTGGAGAACCTTTCCAGGAGTGGCCGGCCGACCAAAATTAACCCAAGAGCACAGCGACGACTCATCCAAGATGTCACAAAAGACCCCACAACAACATCCAAAGAACTGCAGTACTCACTTGCCTCAGTTAAGGTCAGTATTCATGACTCCACCATAAGAAAGAGACTGGGCAAAAATTGTCTGCATGGCAGAGTTCCAAGACGAAAGCTGCTGCTGAGCAAAAAGAACATAAATGCTCGTCTCAGTTTTGCCAGAAAACATCTCGATGATCCCCAAGACTTTTGGGAAAATACTCTGTGGACTGACGAGACAAAAGTTTAACTTTTTGGAAGGTGTGTGTCCCATTACTTCTGGCGTAAAAGTAACACTGCATTTCCGAAAAAGAACATCATACCAACAGTAATATGGTGGTGGTAGTGTGATGGTCTGGGGCTGTTTTGCTGTTTCAGGACCTGGAAGACTTGCTGTGATTTAAATGGAACCATGAATTCTGCTGTTACCAAAAAATCCTGAAGGAGAATGTCCAGTCATCTGTTCTGTGACCTCAAGCTGAAGCAAACTTGGGTTCTGCAGCATGACAATGATCCCAAACACACGCAGCAAGTCTGCACCTCTGAATGCTGAAGAAAACCGAAATGAAGAACTATTGAGTGCCTAGTCAAGTCCTGACGCTCAATCGATTGAGATGTGCTGTGGCCTGAAAACTTAAAAAGCATTCATGCTGCAACACCTCCAATGTGGCTGTATTACAACAATTCTGCATAGATGAGTGGGCCAAAATTCCTCCACAGCGCTGTAAAAGACTCATTGCAAGTTATTGCAAACGCTTGATTGCGGTTGTTGCTGCTAAGGGTGGTCCAACCATTTATTAGGTTTAGGGGGCAAACACTTTCTCACACAGGGCCATGTAGTTTTGGATGTTGTTTTCCCTTAATAATAAAAACCTTCATTAAAACCTGCATGTTGTTCTTTCTTGTGTTATCTTTGACTAATATTTAAATTAGTTTTATGATCTGAAACATTAAAGTGTGACAAACATGCAAAAAATAAGAAATCAGGAAGGGGGCCAACACTTTTCACACCACTTGTATTCTCTGACAATCTAGTCGAGGGCTGAAGAGAAGTTCTTCCTAGATTCAATTATGCTCTCATTTTGGGGGCTGAACTGTTGCAGAGTTGAATTATTTATAAATAAAAGGCGCAAAATATCAGGTTAAGAAAATGATTTGCATGAAAAACGACTCAGGCCGAATCATATTTCAAGTCACTTTGTTATCATCTACCAAAGAAACAGTATCTGTTTCAGGCAGCATTATGTGGATAGTCAATGCAAAATCAATGATTCAAACCACGAAGGACAACACAAGGTGATCATTAGAGAAGAGGCAGGGATCGCAACCCACCATAGGTGACCTGTAATACCGATGAAGAATATTGATGAAATCTGTGATTGTCAGCATACCTGGGAAAACGGCAAGGGAATGAAGTAAACAAGAGAACAATTCATATAGATAAAAATAATATGCACACACTCCGCAAGATCAGTCTTACCCACAAATCTCTGCAGTTTGTTGTCCCAGAGAGGGGCTGCTCTCAGGCCATTCGCAACCAAAGCAAAAAAGGCCTTCTTCACCTGTCAACACAACAGACGTGTGTTCCAAATAAATATTTTTGTCTTTATGAATTATTGTTGTTAATGAGAATCACATTTTTTAATCATATTAAACAATAACAAAGTAATTTTCTGAATTTTATTGCATCCCAACCTGCAGTGTGGTGTCAAAAATGACCAGTTTGCAGCTGGTGGGAATTGCATCATAACAACAGTGTTTCTTCATAAAGTTCATATAAGCTTCTGCATTTGGATCGGGGTCTGGAGAGACACGAAAACACACCAAACAACATCGAATGTTTAAAGATGCTGGGAGTAAATGCTCATCACTGAACAGACTTAAGTTCAGACTTAAGGTACCTACACTACAGTAACGTTACCTGTGCTGTTCATTAAATAGTCCTCATGGCAATCGTCCTGCCGGGAACAAAAAAGTACATTACATTGTCTTCCAAGGAAAAAAAATTCAAATTCTGCCAGAAAAATAATTCCAGAAATTGTATTAGGTCCACTAATAATGCTTTTATAGCACCAAATGCACATCAGTAAACAATTATGAGCATCATCTTACTGTTTCCCTTACTGTATGTAGTTATGTATAGGCTATCAGATGTTAGTACTATGGTACTTTAATATAAATTAGGCTATACCATCGTAATCAAGTTTATATATCGTTGGACTTCCAAACCGCCATGGTTTTATTACATAACATTTTCCAAAAAGACAAGGTAATACCACAGCAGTACCATGGTAGTTTTGTTAATAACGTAAAAACATTACCATTTGTACCCCTTCTAAAAATTGTGTTTACGCTGAACGCAGCTGTCTCGCCCATTTCAATCTTTCAAGCCTTTATTATTTTAACACATGCACCAGACGCTGATTTACACTCGCGAGAGAAGGTTTACTCTATTACCTGCGTGCCAGTGTCCATGTGTGCATCTGATCCCGCTTCACCCGAGCTATATTAGGATCAATTGAGGTCAGTCGGTTATTTAAGCCGCGACGCTCCCTCTAAACGCAGTAGGTCCGATGGACAGACAAAGCGACGGCACAGTGGTGAAGAGAAGACCACCTATTTTAGGATATTACTGTACGAGTCCGGTTAAATGTGGTGTAAAAGTGTCTTGTTTGACACTGACAGACCGCGCGAGAGCAGGCAGGCACGTAGGAGCGCGCGCAGGTTGATCCAAATATAGCGCGTGGCTTGGGTGATATGCGCGCGACCATTCCTTCCTTCATGAAGGGTCCAAAATTAATTTTATGCCACACCTGCCAAAGGCCAGCTAAGAAATGTCTTCAATATTGCTTGAGGCATTAAGTGATTAAATGGGTTATAATATTTATTCGTTAAAATTAAGTATGAAGTGAAAAATAAAAAGTAAAACAAAAAAACTAAAACCATGCCAAAAACCATTTATTGAAATAAAATATTCAACATTTCATTTCAACCAGTGGCGAACAGTTCATGATGAAGTATTAAAAAACGATTTTTAATACTAAAAATTAAAACGAATATAGACATAAAAAAAAAAAAAAAACTAGAAATGACCAAAACAAGTTTGAGATTAAGATATTTTTATTATTTTCATTGTTGCAGCTGTACGTTCTTTCATCATTTCTATACAAAATGTACAAAATTGGGACAGGAAATAGTTAACAGACTTTAGAAGTTATTAACATATAATGGTGGATATGTAAGAAATCACTAAATCAGGTATTAAAGGGTGCTTTTATCTCCAAGTCTTAATAACATACCATTTATTCAATTACATTGTTTAAAGAACATAAATTAAACACATTAACAAAGTCAAGCAATGAACCCAACTCTATTAAATTAGTCTGTTCTGCAATTCCAGTACTTTAGGATATCAAAATATTGAGAACTGTTACTTCGAACGGTTAACTGAAGCGATCTATGATGAATGCTTTGTGGATGAGGTATGGCATCAACCATCTGACCATTACAAATCTGAAGAATATCTAACTAAATTGCATAACTGACATCCCTTTTTGCTTTCCTTCCACCCTTCCTCTTTGAACCCAAGTGAACAAAACCAGGCTTAAATTCAAACTATTTCCCCAACTTGAAAATAAAGGCTTTCGCAGGAAGGAACTTTAAAACAATACAGTTCTCCTCAGGACAACGCCATGTAGCGCAAAGCCAGGCAAACTATTCAAAACAAGAACACACACTTCTGCGCATAACAGCAGACCCTTTTGTTAACTTATGTAACTACTTACCATTATTTTTGCTTGGATGCCTTGGAGGTTTCACGTAACAGCTAAAACCAACCAAACTAACCCAACCGGAAAGAGAAAGAAAAGAAAGCCTGTTCATTCATACTGCATTAGCACGCGCATCAAAACTCAAACGGTCAATCAGCATATGCCACTTTTGTAATAAACGTCCTTACAACCTTCTCCCCGACATACTGATATCTCACCACAACCCAGTTATAACCAATCCATATGCCTGGTTCGTATACAACATTAAGGAAAATCAAGGGAGTTGACTGTGTATGTAATGTAAACTCTGCTGGTTTTATTTTATTCATCTAGCCAGGCATCAGAAGAGATGGTGATTTCCCAAATGGCAAAGTCGTCTCTTGGCAACATGGGTGTCTTTGAAATGGTGGCATGGAGCTAAGATGGGAGTCCGAAAATATCAGGTCTTCGCTAAACGGAGCTAACCCAAGCCAAAGTGCTGTGAGACGAGCATGCCATGAAGAGGTAAGAAGCGCCGAGCCATTGCGAGCTATTGCGCATCGGGGGAAACCACCCGTGTGACAGATCACTTCTGTTACCACACAGTCTTGTGGCTGAATATCCAACGAGGGGTTTGAGTTGGAAAGAGCAGAGACGATGGAGCCCCAGAGACAAAGCACCATGTTCGGATACGACGAAGAGGTAGAACCCTGCTGATCTGGCACAACGACACTGGGCCACAGCTTCAAGCTAACGTTGGTCAGGCTGCAGCAATGGAGGTTTGAGGTTGGCTGCTGCGTGTCCGGCAAGAGCTCAGGGAGAAGTGCTGGTGTATGAATGGATGTGTGCTTCATCGGGTCCAGGTAAGTGTAGCTGGTATTGGGAAGACAGCCGAGCTGGTGGATGACGGCAGAAGAAGCGATGAGACTGGCTACGCTAGTCAAGTACAGGAGACCCAACATACAGGTAATCTGAAGGGAAGGCAAAAAACACAACAACTGGTTAAAGATAGCATTGCATGATTAACTAAAATCGCAATATGGCTAAGTGCGATTATTAAAATTGGAAAGCGTGGCTTATAATATGAATTTGGGAATGCAACATGTATCAACCATCTTCTAAAACTTGTGAAACTAGCTGCTGTGAAAAAAAACAGAGGCTTAAAGGGCTTCCTGCTGTTTTTTTTTTCTATGATTTTAAAGTAAAGCTCAAGACATTGAGCTTTGACTACATGTGATTATATCAATTTGACTATAAAATATTTTTACTTATTATTTTATAGTCATATTGATATATTAAAATCATAATATTGTTCAACTTGTGCAGCACAGTAAACCTGTTAAAGTATGTGTGTGTGTTGTAGGCGACTCATGCATGTCATGTGGGCTACTTTATGAAACCTGTATGAGCTCCTACTGTATTTAGGAGCTCATGCATGTTTAGCTGTGATTATTCACCTTGGTAAAGTGCTGGTAGATAGCTGATAGTGCTTCCCTCCAATTGGTTTGCTCCAACAGGACACAGAGATCCGTGTAGGTGAACCACCCTCGCTTTATACCTTGTCGCTCTGCAGCTACAAGGACAAAGCCCATTTATTTTTTTTTTTTTTCATACTTGAACTTATACCCAAAAAACAACAAACTGAGCATGTGTGAAGGACTTGAACTTTGTCACATGACTCACATGAAACAGAAATGTACTGCTAATCCAAGACAAATACTTATAGGCTATTAAAACAGATCATGTCATTAAAAATCATCTTTGATCTTTTGAAAAGAAGAATGTATAACTCTGTATAGTTTGAGATGTACTGTTAGGATACAGTACTGAATGTTAACCAACCTGCTTTCCACCTGACTGAGAACTTTAAAGAAGTCACTGGGCTCGATGAAGAGGTTCCAGTCCTGTAAATGTGAAAGATCTTGTTTCATATCAATTTCGATAGAAAACTCACAACCAGTAATGCAACAGTCCAGTATTGTATAAAAGGACAAAACAAGTCGAACTACTGTAAATGGCCATAGTTCTTTGGAAAGGTGGAGAGTCACGCTTACAATCGCGTTGAGGAAGTTAATCTCCAAAGTGTTGACAGTCTGAACATCCAGCTTGGCTGCAGTGCCCCATTCATCGTTGAAAACCTCCTCCTCTTCTCCTTCATCATACAAATATTTACTGGCAACCATCTGGAGATAACATGAGAAATTCAGAGAAATTAGACTCTCAATGGTAGATCATCATATCATTGAAACTGACTAAAATAGCAAACTGACTACAAAAAATGAATACTTGGATGTGCATACCATGGATATCAAAAAGAGGTCTGAGGATGAGATCTGTTGCAGGTATTCGGGGTTTCTGTGTCGCAGTCTTTCAATGTATATCAAGGCCAACATCATAGCGCAGGGAGATATACATGCTTCCCTGAAACACAAAAAAGGATTCAAATGTTGATCCAGTGAAAATGTATCCTACACTATTTATTATAATGAGATTAAATTTCAAAATCAAAGATATAATGTGATCCTACCTGGCCATGTGTGCAGCGTACTTCTTGTGGAGTTTCCTTATGGGACTTGGGGCAGATTTCTGGAGCAGTTCCACAGCAATATCTAGAGGAAATACAATGATGAGTGATCTAGTAGTACTGTAAAACACAAATAAACTGTCCTGTTAATAGAATAAGATCAAAAAAAATATCTACCCAAACACAGCCCTATCTAGGAATGCTTTGATATAGAAACTTTGCTTGACCTAAAAACATTTTTATGCTATGACCAAATGTTAATATGAGCAACATGTTTCCCCGGTATTTAATTTTAGACTTTAAACTAATTTCTAATAAAATGTAAATAGAAGTTTACATCATTAAGCCATAATAAACGATTCATTATTAATATAAATCTTGTAATTAAATCACTTTAATTGCAATGTTATCTTTTTGGGAAATATGTAACAAGTTTTTCACACCTGGATTTGGATCCTCTGCCATTCCTCCTTGCAGATCCTCTCCAGTTCTGTCAGGTTGGATGGTAAACGTTGGTGGACAGCCATTTTTAGGTCTCTCCAGAGATGCTCATTTGGGTTTAAGTCAGGGCTCTGGCTGGGTCATTCAAGAACAGTCACAGAGTTGTTTGTGAAGCCACTCCTTCGTTATTTTAGCTGTGTGCTTAGGGTTATTGTCTTGTTGGAAGGTAATCCTTCGGCCCAGTCTGAGTTCCTGAGCACTCTGGAGAAGGTTTTCCCTGTACTTGGCCACATTCATCTTTTCCTCGATTGCAACCAGTCGTCCTGTTCCTGCAGCTGAAAAACACCCCCACAGCATGATGCTGCCACCACCATGCTTCACTGTTGGGACTGTATTGGACAAGTGATGAGCAGTGCCTGGTTTTCTCCACACATACCGCTTAGAATTAAGGCCAAAAAGTTCTATCTTGGTCTCAGACCAGAGAATCTTATTTCTCACCATCTTGTAGTCCTTCAGGTGTTTTTTTAGCAAAATCCATGCGGGTTTTCATGTGTCTTGCACTGATGAGAGGCTTCCGTCGGGCCACTCTGCTATAAAGTCCCGACTGGTGGAGGGCTGCAGTGATTTTTGACTTTCTACAACTTTCTCCCATCTTTCGACTGCATCTCTGGAGCTCAGCCACTTTGATCTTTGGGTTCTTCTTTACCTCTCTCACCAAGGCCTTTCTCCCCCGATAGCTCAGTTTGGCCAAACGGCCAGCTCTAGGAAGGGTTCTGGTCATCCCATACGTCTTCCATTTAAGGATTATGGAGGTCACTGTGCTCTTGGGAACCTTAAGTGCTGCAGAAATTTTTTGTAACCTTGGCCAGAATTGTGCCTTGCCACAATTCTGTCTCTGAGCTCTTCAGGCAGTTCCTTTTTTCCTCATGATTCTCATTTGCTCTGACATGCACTGTGAGCTGTAAGGTCTTATATAGACGGGTGTGTGTGGCTTTCCTAATCAAGTCCAGTCTGTATAATCAAACACAGCTGGACTCCAATTAAGGTGTAGAACCATCTCAAGGATGATCAGAAGAAATGTACAGCATCTGAGTTAAATATATGAGTGTCACAGCAAGACCATGTGATACTTAAGACCATGTGATATTTCAGTTTTTTTTTTTTTTTATAAATCTGCAAAAATTTCAACAATTCTGTGTTTTTTCTGTCAATATTGGGTGCTGTGTGTACATTAATGAGGAAAAAAAATAACTTTAAATGATTTTAGCAAATGGCTGCAATATACAAAGAGTGAAAAATTTAAGGGGGTCTGTATACTTTCCGTACCCACTGTATATTTACATATCTGATGACTCAATACATGCAATGCATCTTTTTTCCTCAAGGTGGCACTGTTTTATACACAATGATGACATAATGTTTCACTCATAATTACCACAGGCATAAAACAAAATAATATCTTCAGCAAAAATTGAACTGGTATGAATGGCTTTACTGCAGAGCAGTTACTGTACGCAATGAAATATAAATGTCACTGCCATTTATGCTGGATGTGGGTGTGGTGAATAAGCTGCCAGTGATCAAAATATTGAATATGAAGTCATTGAAAACGATCGTTTTGAGAATATGGTTGAGATTGTGAATATGAGGCAGATGCTGAATGTGCTGTGGAAGTGCGCTCTGACGACAGGGATGGTAAATCATCTGCTCAAATTTAACCCTTTTAAGTTTCAAAAGGTAACAACATATGCTTTATTTTTTTTCTTCTGTAATTGTTCTTAAAATATCAAGAGAGTTTTTTGCTATTGCAGCAGTTAGCGATCCATCCGTGTTGGATATTTAGGTCCGGGCAGGGCTGGATTGGTAATCGGGCATACCAGGCATTTTCCCGGTGGGCCGACGCACTTAAGGGGCCGACAGAATGTTTTTTGCCGAAAACCATCACGCAGGGACAGTGAGCAGCCAGTGGCCCATTGGTTTGTCTCCTGTATTGACAGCGTAAACATCCAATCACAATGCTCTATAGACGGAGCGATGAAGTATTTTGCTCCGCATATATAAATATCGCATCACCCCAATTTCTTCCTCGTCGGCTTTCCCTACGTTTTCACAGGAGATCTATCAAGAACAGGCTTGCTCTGCGGTGAGTGATGCGGGCCAAAGAGCAAGGCAGGAGGAGGAGAGGAGAGTAGTTGAATTGGTAAAGTGCTTGATAGGGACTCGCAACGTAGGCAGGAATCTAACCTATCCTAATGTGTGTGCGCGGCTGCGCGCCATGAGTGTATGCGTAAAGACTTTTTAATAAAACGTAAATTCGCCCCCCGCGATTTTTTTAGTCAAGTGTGTTCATAGAGGTTTCCATGGGCCAATGCGAATGAAGCTAGATTTAAATAAAAAAAGACACTATATTGTCGGACCTGACGTTTTATTCTTATCCAAAACAAGATGTGATATGAGGGTGATACATAGGCTACATCCTACCAGTCTCTGAATATATTCCAATAGAAACAGTTATTTTAAATAGTACAAATATTTCACTATATTACTGCTTTTGCTGTATTTTTGATTAAGTAAATGCAGGCTTGGTGAGCAGAAGATAATTCTTTAAAAAACATTAATAATCTTACTGTTCAAAAACTTTTGACCGGTATAGTGTATGTGTGTGTATGTATATATGTATATATGTATGTATGTATGTATGTGTATATATATATATATCTCTATCTCGAAGTGGTGATGGGCCGCCTGCACCAAAAAATGCCAGGGCCGATTTTTAGTCCAAGTCCAGCCCTGTGTGTCCGGTGTCGCAATACGCCGCATCTGTAAGAGATGCGAAACATTCCTGCATACAGTAATATTTTTTGTCCCAGTCCAGCCCTGGGTCCGGGTCGCTAAAGACCCGAATATGTAAGAATGATTGGCGAAACATTCATGCATACAGTACATTTTGTTTGCTTTTTGTCATTCTTTGCTTTTCTCATTTAACACAATTAGGCTATATGACTTTAAAATATCTTTTGAGGGTACTTTTTTTCTTTTTAAAAACATAACATAAACTGAGATGATAGTCAGTGCTCGAATTGAGGAGGGCTGGGAGGATCCGGGACCCCCCATAAGAAGTAAAAAAAAAAAAATAGACTTAGGGGGGTCCCCCCAAATATAAAAAAAACCTCACGCAGTTAAGGATAGTAAATGAGATTAAAGGGATTGAGTCCGGGGAGTGAATTTCGAGGGAGGACGGCGTTTCATTTCCAACTGGTCTGCAGACTGCAGCCAATAAATGCTTATCGGTGCACCTCAGATCGTGAAAGCAGACTGCAGTTTTGTCATTCATTATAACAAACAAAGTGTCGAGAAGATGTAATAATAGATTCAGTGTGCAGTGTAGGGAGCCTCATTAATTAAAATGGAAGTTTGAGATCACGATGAACTAAGAGGAGTGACAGCTTTTTAAAGTGAGTTTGCAAATGTGAAATTGAATTTACCTACAACAGTTTTATACATTTTGGATTTTATACAAAAGTTAACATAAGGACTTACATTTCAGGAACACTGTTGTCTGATTGTGCTCTATTTCTTAAACAAAAAGTTAAAACAAAGTCACAGCTGATCCGCTGCGCATCTCCAAGCAAACACACAGCTGTTTCGTTTTTGAATGAATCTGCGTTTTTGAACAAATCTAGTGAGTCAATGATTTAATCACCCATTCATAAAGAGAGTCACTTGCTTCGTTCCTAAATGAATCAGCCGTTTGAACGAATCGATTAAATAAATGATTCAGTGACATGCTGCCACCTACTGGCGGTTTCTATTTCATTTTAAAGTAGGAATTGAGTCATTTAAATAGTTTAGTACTTCTATATTCAAAATGTTATCTTTTAAACATTAATCTCATAACATCGTTATTATGAAATGCATTAATGCCACCTCTGAGTCTTGTCAAAAAAGTCTGTAAATATTCCTTAATCCAACAGAAGAGTTCCGTGCCTTGCAAAGATGAAATGTTGATGGTGATTTCATTTGACTGGCAACTTATTCTTCTTGATTTGTATTTTATTATTTTAATAGAATTTATTGTTTAATTAAAATTTTTGATAAGTTTATAAATCTAAATGTTTTGGCTCAAAATATGACATACATTTAATAAAGTTTGAAAAATGGGATTACAAAGGTTAAAAAAAAAACGTTAAGGAGTCAAATATTGTCCTGTAAGGTTAATTTCTGTCATTGATCGAAAACATGTTCCTAAAAAATATATATATATTTTTTTTCAAATGTAAGCGTAGAGGCCTTAAGACTGTAATGTTACCTTTTAAAAACTAATTGCAAACATTTATGCAAAGGGTATTAAATATAATCTACAAATCATGCAATACTGTACCACTAAATAACAAGTGTTTATATGGAGGGCTTAGCTAATCAGGCCAATTAGAGACAATTACTAATCACTCATCATTTTTTATTAAATCATTCTTTCATTTCACTAATCAATCTTTTTCTTTTCTTTTCTTTTTTTTATTAAACACAAGGGGCCATGAATGATGCTTACATTATAGCATGTGCAAATCACACCCGCAATCAAAGATATCTCTTTGGCCAAAATTGTCCTTAACATCCAAGGGTTAGATAGAGAAATAAAATAATAATTAAATATAAATGGTAATATAATAGATACAAGATTTTATATTAAATACATCCAAAGTAATTTCCTTTTATTATGTTATATATATTTAATTTATTTACTTTTATTTACCTTTTATTACCATTATCCCCCCCTCCCCCCATTCCAAGCTAGGGTCCCAATTGTTTAATATTTCACTTTTTAATATTTCAATTGATAAATATATATTGCAAGACTTACCATAAAATTACTTATTTAACTGTTGTATAAAATAATTGCCTAATTTGCACTTGCCACATCTTGATACAGTAAGTAAATGACAATAAAATGTTCAATTTTGGATGAACTAGCTAGCCTATCCCTTTAATAACAGGGTACTCATAGTGTGCTTCCCAAACATTCATTTTATTAAGCTTGCAGCAAACAACATTGTCCATTTGATCATCTAGATTTGTTTTCTTGTAATCATAAGACAGATGGCCCCGTACCACAAACATATAAATGTGCAAGCCATTTTCATCTGAGAAATGGCGAACAATGACATTTTTACTTATTAATCTAAACCGAGTTCTAGTTTGGAAACTGAAGCTCAAACTCATGAACATACCCTAGGAAAAAAGTTTTTTTGTGGCAACAAAAACACGATGATAAAACGCTTAAACAAAATTTCTTTATGGATTTATACAATATACATAAAACAAACAAAACATCAGTGGAAAAAAAACTTCCTAGTAAAATTCCTACAATGGAGACAAAACAAAAGCATAGGTTGAGGCATAAAGGTGAAGCAGGCAAAAATGATTTATGGCTCAAATTAGTATATTTTCAAAGGAACAGTAATGTTCAGTTTAAAAAAAAAAAAAGACGTACCACATACATTTACTATATTCAACTTCACAATTTAACGTGGCAAATGAAGCATCTATTTAAAAGATTGCTCACAGCAAGTTAACCATGGAGCCCACAGTCTGAAATGTTCCCTCATTTGAGATTTGAGATTCAGTGGCATGAAGTAACCCTAGTGGTCCTGGGTGGTGAGACTATGTGAGTCTGTGTGTGTTTGCTACTAAAAGACCACAAACCAGGCAGCTTTATGTGTGGTCAGATGACACTGCAAAACAATATTTTCCTTCTTGTGTACTGTACAAATTCTTTAATCAATTATTTAAATTTTTTAAATTCTAATTTTTGAGTGAACTTTTCATTTAAGCACTGACATATTACATGTTGGGTGCTATGGCAATGTCTTTGTCTTTAGAGCACTGAATAATGGGTTAAACAAACTAAACAAAAACATCAGAAATGCGTAAAACAATGTGTATTTTAATGTTAGTTCGGACTACTTTCTCTGGCTGACACCATTATCGGTCAGACAGAGATGGAGAACGAATGGCAGGGCTGTTACTAAAGGCGAGAGTCTCTGTCTTTACTCTCATTCTTGTGTTTGTGCTTCTTCTTCTTCTTGTGCTCATGATGATGATGGTGGTGGTGATCTCTGTGTTTAGAGAATGTGCTCTCTTTGCTCAGTGTGGGCATGGATGTTCCTGGCATGGACAACATGGCTTGCTCCACTGAAGATGGTTCTTTACCTATAAAAGTGAGAGAGAAAAGTTGAAGCAATGTCCTGATGTCTACTGACAGAGATAAAACAAGATATGTTTCTGAATTTTTTTCTGTTTCGGCTATGTGGTTGATTGTGTATATAAACTGTGTAGTATTTCTGTCATGCCTGGAGTTGAGGGTCTCTCCAACATGTTCAGATGGTGGTAGATGAACGCCTGGCTGTCATGAACTGTGTCCATATCAATATCTTCCTCCTCCTGGGTGGGAAACTGACAGAAGTTTAAAAACATTACAGTACACTACAACATTATAAGATGAAGTAATATTTTCTCCAATCTTTGTAGATTTTATAGCTACACGTAACTACAGGGTAGTTTTTAGAACATTTGGCACTAAATATATACATTTTTAATTTTTAGAGGTTTCTTTTTTATGGTACTGTAGCATGGATCTAATTATACATATTTGTATTTAATATATAATTGAACATTTATATCTATTGATGAATTTAAGGCAATCAAAAAATTAGAAGTATGTGAAAAAAAATTTTGTAAAAGACCTCTGTGTTTAATATGTGTTGTATATATTGTATCTTAATTGTGAGTTTTGTAAGGCAGCTAACTGCTACTGTAAGGCCAGGTCTCTCTTGTAATATAGATCACTGATCTCAATGGGACTATCTGCTAAAATAAAGGTAAAATAAAATATAAAGCCAACTGCTCACTTTGCTCTTAACAGATGCACTAGGCTCCTCTTGCATAACTTGTCCAGGTTCAGGGGATGAGCCTAGTGGAGTCTCTGACTTTCTCTTTAAACCCTCTGGGGCCATGGCCACACCACTCAATGCTGGCTCCATGACAACATGCTCCTCCTCCAGCTGAGAATGATTGAGAAAAATTAATTAAAATGATGCTTAACAGCAGACAGCACTTCAGTTTTTTTTATATTACAGTGCTTGCAAAGACAGTACTGTATTAATATTTCTTAAGCATTCTGGTTTGGGTATGTTTTAAACCAACTAACACCATGTATTAAACAAATATTTGCATTTAACAATGCCCACCCTTCTGCAGCAGTGTCTATGGCTGTGTCCAAAACCTCTTCTGTCCAGTCAGTCAGACTCTTTCCATCACCTTTTTTTCTTTTCACATTTTGAAATATGGCAATAGAAACGAATGATGGAAATGCCAAATTTCGAATAAAAACCCCTTAATTCGCAAAAAAGTTTTTACTCTCGCTTGAGGTGGTTTTTGACTTGTGCAAAGGGTTGATGCGAATAATGGGAGATGGTATTCATTTTGTGAATAAATTCCTCCAAGCGCATCAAATAAAGCCATGTGACTTTGCGCTATGGGACGCATAGCCTGACGAACCAGCGGACCGATCTTGTTGCACAGCATCTGAAATGCTTTGGTCATTCTGAAATGCCTGAGCCAAAATCTGTCATCAAAGTATTTCGGTATAATTGCATATCAGTCTTTCACGACTGCTGTTCCCAAAAGCAGCTCACACCGCAGTAATGTATGTTGCGGTTTGTATTCAGATTTATTTTAGCTCAACTACGCAAGCGCGGGTCATAGACATGCAAATAATACGAATATCATTCTCCATGATTGGAATCAGGGACGTCCTTGGCAGAAATCAGGGTTTTTTTTTCGTGCGGACTCTTACTTATTATAATGCTAGAGATCCCAAGGTTGGACACTAGAGGAATGAACACCGGCTGCATCTACCAGATGATTGAGATTTTTCACAGCAAAGATCTTGTCCGTAAACCCCTTGAGGTCCGTAGTAGTAATGTGAAATAAAGGCGGTTCTTCAGTTTAACGTCTAAACTAATGGAATGAGAATGTGACGTAACGCCGCGTTTTCTGGGAAACTGCTTTGTTTATCCACCATACTTGCAGGATAGCGCTGACTTTTCCGCTATTGAGTTTAGGGCAGTATTTATTTATTTTTTTGTTGTGATTGTGAAAAATGTCACCAGTGTATGTCATTCATGCTGCATCGATAATTGCAATAGTAACTCTGATCATCGTTCTGAGAGAAAAATGGTCAATGCTATATGTTTTTTCGCCTTTTTCTGTGTGTAAAAACACCAAGGGAAGGAGGCCGCGGAGAAGACACCGAATAGTAAATCAGTTAATGTCACTGATTAAACCCACTGACTCTCACTCAATAAAATAATCACATTGCTGTGTGTTTTTGAAAGTTTTGATTTGGTTGGTTTAATAGTTAACATACCTTCTTTGCGAGCATGACTCTCAGGCTTGTGAATTAGCAGACTTTGAACAGGGGACTTTCTAAAAATGCTACAGGGGCTTAATGTACAAGGGGGGGGGGGGGGGGGGGGGGGGGGGGGGGGGAGGGGGGGGGGGGGGGGGGGGGGGGGGGGGGGGGGGGGGGGGGGGGGGGGGGGGGGGGGGGGGGGGGGGGGGGGGGGGGGGGGGGGGGGGGGGGGGGGGGGGGGGGGCGGGGGGGGGGGGGGGGGGGGGGGGGGGGGGACAGTGATAAGACAAAATTGTAAAGCATATACTATGTGCAGATATGCATATAAGATCAAAATGTGAACGCAAGGCGTTTAAGTATTTTCCTCTCATATAAAGAACGCGCTTAATGCACCGAGACAGTGATATTTAAGACCACATTCTGTACACACATCTTACTAAAGCATAATATGTGTGGAAAAACAGACGAGTCCAAAGTATGAACTTTAGAAATCGCTCTATTTATCCAGAAGCGCTTTCTAGATTAGTTTCCTAAAGAGAGGAAAACGCTTTACATTTAAACATGTCGCGTTAATATTCTGGCTCATCTGCATGTCTTTTAGCTTCACTGTCTTAGCACATTAAACCAGCATTTGAAAATGCTACAAAACTTTCCCTAAACTCCTAGGGATTTGATTTTGCTTGTCATTTGTTGAAATAAATATAAAAAGTACAGCGAGTTCGTGACTGTTCGCTGAATGTGACCCACAATCTCTGACTCTCCTCAGTGGCCATGGAAAAATTTATATTTACAATAACAACAATTATACTTCGTCATTTAAAGTTTCCAACAAAGAAATGGATCGACTTCTGTCAGCTTGTTGAACACAAACTTTTATTTGGATAATGTACCATATGATGGCTGAAGCAGCAGCGAGCGTCCAGCGGGCGACACTGTTTTCACGCTAATCGGGTAAACACTGTAAACCAAATTCTACAAAACCTAAGAGAGAAATGCAGTGCATACCATGCAGTGCGATGAAATAGCTTCTCTTCCCTGCAAACGATACAATGAAGATTGAATGGTTGTTTAACTTAAAGGCAAAACAAAAGATAAGCAGTTATCCTTATAGAGAATGAGAAGTAACCATGGGAACGGATAGCGTATCCTGCTAATATGGCGGCGCCTTCCCGAAATGCAATGCGGAGTGAAAAGATCGTGACGTAACTCTTCATTCTCTATAAACAAGCAGACTGCTGGAATACAAAAACATTGTTTTAGGTCGAGCTCGATTTGTGAAAACTTTCAATCTTTGCTCTGCCCCCCCGTTTTTTGTAGCCTATAATAATGTAATACAGTGCTGTTCCTGTTAGCAATATGTTGACTGCTTAATTAGCCACCAGTGTCAGACTATAAATAGCTAGCGATATCGCTAATAAGCTGTGAAAGCTGAGATTTTATATGAAATCAAAGTTTAAATGAATTCTTAGGTTTTAACTTTATATTGTAGTTTATATCTTAAAGTAAATTGTGTTATGAGCACAATATTTACAGTGAGCACTTTGACAAGACAATGCTAGACTGTCAGGATTAGGGATGGAGCTAAAGCATATCGCTCTTTAATTTCACTAACATTACTTATTTACAAACAGTAAGTTTATCATCACTTGATTTTAAGGATTTCATAGCTTATCATAAAAACTGTGTGGATTATATCATATACCCCCCCCTTTTTTTGCCCCCCCCTTGCCCAACCGGACAAGCAAAAAAAAAACAGGCCTTAAGAATTCTGCATTTCAACGAGGAGAAGGCTATAACCACCACAGAGCCGGGAAAGAGGAGAGTTGCGTCCAGGAAGTCCGGACGCTCGATCCGTCCACGTGATTCCGTAGACTCAATAGTGCCAGGAAGTTATGCGGGCAACTGAAAACATGAGTTGGAGAGGAAGAACTGTATTTGGTAATTGGTTAGACAATTAAATCAATTTATTTACATTATTATACTATAATGTATAGTAGTGTATGACATGATTTTATATATATTTAGTAGAGGTAGTTATATTAGTGTTTTTTTAAAGGATAAAATCCTCTAATATTTGAGGATTAATGTGGTCAACTATTGTTACCTGCCTTGTTAACATATTTTAGGCTTTAGTTACAATGGTAAAAGTCTGTGTTTGCTATATAAACGACATTGTTGTCTTCTGCCAAGGTAACTTCAGCCTCACTATATAAATATAATATGTGTGTGTTGTGTGTGGTGTGTGTGTGTTCTTACAACTGCTTGTTAGTCAAGTTCATCATAATCCATACCTGTTCAGTGTCGTTTACTAATTTCATGGTAAATGGTCGTTTTTTGTTGTCTTACAAACACTTTCACAAAAACAGTTGGGAACTGTACAAATTGTGAGTAAAAAGGGAATGGAATAATTTACAAATCTCATAAACTTAGAATATAGATAACATATCAGTTGTTGAAAGTGAGACATTTTGAAATGTTATGCCAAATATTGGCTCATTTTGGATTACATGAGAGCTACACATTCCAAAAAAGATGGGACAGGTAGCAATAAGAGGCCGGAAACGTTAAATGTACATATAAGGAACAGCTGGAGGACCAATTTGCAACTTATTAGGTCATTTGTCAACATGATTGGGTATAAAAAGAGCCACTCAGAGTGGCAGTGTCTCTCAGAAGTCAAGATGGGCAGAGGATCACCAATTCCCCAATGCTGCGGCGAAAAATAGTGAAGCAATATCAGAAAGGAGTTTCTCAGATGAAAATTGCAAAGAGTTTGAAGTCATCATCATCTACAGTGCATAATATCATCAAAAGATTCAGAGAATCTGGAACAATCTCTGTGTAAGGGTCAAGGCCGGAAAACCATACTGTATGCCCGTGATCTTCGGGCCCTTAGAAGGCACTGCATCACATACAGGAATGCTACGCTAATAGAAATCACAACATGGGCTCAGGAATACTTTCAGAAAACATTGTTGGTGAACACAATCCACTGTGCCATTCGCTGTTGCCGGCTAAAACTCTATAGGTCAAAAAGGAAGCCATATCTAAACATGATCCAAAAGCACAGGCGTTTTCTCTGGGCCAATGCTCATTTAAAATTGACTGTGGCAAAGTGGAAAACTGTTCAGTGGTCAGACGAATCAAAATTTGAAGTTCTTTTTGAAAAACTGGGAAGCCATGTCATCCGGACTAAAGAGGAAAAGTACAACCCAAGTTGTTATCAGCGCTCAATCCAGAAGCCTGCATCTCTGATGGTATGAGGTTGCATGAGTGCGTGTGGCATGGGCAGCTTACAAATCTGGAAAGGCACCATCAATGCTGAAAGGTATATCCAAATTCTAGAACAACATATACTCCCATCCAGACATCGTCTCTTTCACGGAAGACCTTGCATTTTCCAACATGACAATGCCAGACCACATACTGCATCAATTACAACATCATGGCTGCGTAGAAGAAGGATCCGGGATGGCCAGCCTGCAGTCCAGATCTTTCACCCACAGAAAACATTTGGCGCATCAAAAGAGGAAGATGCGACAAAGAAGACAAGACAGTTGAGCAACTAGAAGCCTGTATCAGACAAGAATGAAAGAAGCCTTGAGAACTTGTTCCAGTCCGGCAGATGTGTGCAGGATGTTATAAAAAGAGAGGGGATGCACACAAGTGGTAAACATGGGCCTGTCCCAACTTTTGTGAGATGTTGATGCCATGAAATTTAAAATCAACTTATTTTTCCTTAAAATGATACATTTTCTCAGTTTAAACATTTGATATGTCATCTAGGTTGTATTATGAATAAAATATGAAATTTGAAACTTCCACATCATTGCATTCTGTTTTTATTCACATTTTACACAGTGTCCCAACTTTTTTGGAATTGAGTTTGTACAAAATTCATTCATTAAAGGAAGATGTTATTAAGTGAAAACTACTCTTGTTCAATGTTTTGGATTTTGTGATACCATCAATTATTAATATATAAAATATTCTTTGTAGTAGATTTCCAATTTTAAAACAAACTTAAAACATGTGTACAATTAATCAATATATTAGGCGATGTTGGACTTTAGTTATGCACTTATTTACAGAATCGATGATACATGTATCAGAAAAATATAAAGCATGTTGGCCTGACTAGTTCCCTTAGTTGCTGTGCTGCATGGAGTGTTCCAGTCATCACAGGAACGGAATGTGAGTATGGTTTCTCTAATTGATCTGGAGAGGGAGAGAAAAAAAAATATGATAAGTTTGTTCAAGTCACAGTGATTTGTAGAGCTTGTGTAATATAAACATTGTTTCAAAGCAGCTTTACAGAAAATTAATGTTTCTACATTACGAATAAGAGTTCTGTTAACAGGTGTAACTGTGCCAAAGTAATGGTAGAAATGTTCTAAAATTAGGCTGTACAAATCCAAATTCAGAAACCGTTAAATATATACAGAAACAATGAACAAATTAAAGCAATGGTTACATGATGTGATCATGTTGATTACAATGCAAGGAAAATGTAGCAGTTTTGTATGTCATCAGAATCACTTCATCTGAAGTACTCTGAGGGGTTGGCGTATTTTTCCAGGATGCTTGGGTCATATGAAGTTTCTAAGAGGTGGATTAGTCAGAAGGAGCCATCTATAGTCACACCAACAAAATGTGATGTAATCATACTAGGGAACTGGCACTTTTTCACAAAGAGCAGGGAAAGACTTGCCAAAACCAGTGAAGAGACTCATTGTGAGGGTGATGTCTCTTTACAGGGAGTATTCAGGTGGTTCTTGTTCTGAAAGCAAGATAGCGAAGGAGAAAAACACAGGAGAAATGGTTAAGTGATGCTCCATCACATTTCAGTCCTGTGGCATCTGCTCCTTCAATACAGTGCTTCTTTAGTAGCTAAGACGTTTAAGCATAAAATACAGTAATGATGTATAGATTTACTGTGATGTATATAATATAGTGGAATATAATAATTTTTTTTTAAATTTAGCCTAGCATGATTCTGAAATGAAAACTGCTCACCTACATTAAACTTTTCATTCTCACTTTGGTCCATCTGCATCCTTTGCAATATATCTAAGTCTATTAAATAACTCCCCACCAGCAAAAATCAAGTTTAAAAGCCTTAATTACACAACGATGGATGAAACTGCACGAAGAGAATGAAGAACATCCCGTAAATCTACTAATTAAGTGAGGAATAATCTAATAATAATCTGTTTTAATGCACAGGGTAATTTGTTTAGCTGTGCTGATAATTATACTAATTTTGTTCGATAAGCATACCTTTCAAAAGTCATCACAGCGGTTTTTGCTGCACTCTCTAAGGCGGATAGTATAAGGTTCAATTCTGGCGCCACGATCCGCTTATTGCGTAAAAAAAACGGGTCCATTGGCGTTTTGGAGCCATTTATTGTAAAGTTTTACTTGGCCATTGGGTGGCACTGTGACACAGTATAATTGTAACACTGTGTGTAAGAGCCAGGTGTGCGTTGGTAATTGGGAATCACAGTTTTTGACCGCACGGCAGAGTAGCGTGCAAGAGGGACTATGATTTTATGCTGTGTCTTCAAGGTATGGACTTGGATTGTACATGTTAATGAACAAGGAACACTCATAGCAAGTTGTTTTGGAACAATTGTTATTGGAGCACAAATAAAGAAAGATATTTGTTTAGCATCTATTTCCGTTTGCACGGACTCTGTTTGTACGCGTTCTAGAACTTGCTCACTCATATTATCAACGGCAGCGGCTTATTGGAAAGCCGTTATAAAAAGTCAAAAACTGTGCTTCATTGGATAAAAGGAGTTCGCTTGGATCAGGCGTCAATGCATGTGTTTCGACGGACAAGAACGACGCCGTTTGTTTGGGTAAAGGCTTCTTGTTTCTGCACATGAGGACAATGGATTGAGGACATCAATCGGTTGGATGGTATTTCTTCTGGTTTGCCGCATTTGTCGTTGGATTTACGCGGCGCGCTCGTCCCTTCAGGCCGATCAACGGGATTATAGGTACGTTTGTTGCAACATCATAATGGCCATATGAAAGTATGTGTGCACACAATCGGGATCAAGCATAAATCCAATGCATTGGTTGCCAAAGATTGACTGACTTTGCTTCATGTATTAATTCTGTTTGTTCATAGCTGTTGTAAAATGGAAAACGAAAAGTGTATGAATTCTGAAGGGGTTACTGTGTCAAAGCAAGGTTTGCCTAGTGTTGATATAGAGTCTGAAAGAGAAAAAAGACCAGTTAAACTAACAGCTAAAGCTTTGGTAGAAAAACTTGACACCTTGCAAAAGTTAAGAAAGGCAAAGTTAAACAAGGCTCAGAAACTAATAGTCAATTAACAATTTAATATATGATGACAAAGAATATGAACCTGAGGTACGTTTGGCCTTTGAAGATTTTAAGAGGTTGTGTTCAGAGGCTAAAGACACTCATGAGTCTCTGTTGGTTATTTTACCGGTCGATGAGGCTGAAAAACATGAAATATGGTTCAAAGCAAAGATGATACCAAACAATGAGTTCAATGAACATGTAAATAAATGGTTATCAGACAAGCCAGAAGGTCAGAAAATATCTGAAGTGGGCAATGCAGAGAGTGATGTTGGTCCTGGAGACAGCGTCTCAAATGTGTCTCATGCGACCTCCAAGCGTAGTAAACGCAGTTCAGGCAGCAGTAGTAGTAGTTCATCCATATCATCTGCATGTATTCAAGCAGAGGCAGAAAAGGCTGCACTTCTGGCACGTGTTGCTGCATTGAAAGCTAAACATGCCAATGTTTGAATTGGAATTGGATGCTCAAATAGCAGCTTCAACAGCAAAGATCACGGTTTTGCAAAAGTCTGCTAATCAAAGCAAATGTTCACGCAGTACAAGCTCTAATTTAAAATCAAAGAAGAGTGAAAAAAGTGTGGTCAATGCAACCGATAATCTCAGATTTGATTCTTCTCGGTCAAAATGTTTTAATCCCAATGCAAACGAATATGTGCCTGTGAATTCAATGCCAGTGAATACAGCTGGAGCAGCTGGTGTCTCTGCATCACAAGATGTAACTCAGAATCAGAGGACTAGATGGAATGATCAACAAATATTTCATACATCTGAACAATCTAATTTCCATTATTCTGCTCAAATGCAACATGATAACTTGGGAATTCATCATTCAACACACGTTCTTCCACCTCTGGGCGATCCCCTGCTTGAAGTCCTGAAAAGGCAAGAGGAATTAACAACCTACCTTGTTCAACAGCAAGCAAATCCTCGTGTCTTACCAAAAAGGGAGATTCCAGTGTTTGATGGTGACCCATTGCAATATATTCCATTCATCAGAGCGTTTGAATATGGCATTGAGCAGAAAACAACCAATGAAAAGGATCACTTGTATTTCCTCGAGCAGTTTACAATGGGGCAGCCTAAAGACCTGGTCCGCAGTTGCCAACATATGGCCCCAGACAGAGGCTATGCATTGGCCAAAAGGTTACTAAAGGAACATTTTGGTAATGAGTTTAAGGTATCTACTGCTTATATGGAGAAAGCCTTGGGTTGGCCCACTTTGAAGGCTGAGGATGTGCAAGGATTACAGGCTTATGCTTTGTTTTTGCGTACATGTTGCAACACAATGGACGAACTCTCATATATGCAAGAACTTAACATGCCTAGCAACATGAAAATGGTTGTAATGAAGTTACCTTACAAGCTGAGGGAGCAATGGAGAGCTAAAGCTTGTGAGATTATGGAGTCTAGCCACAGAGCAAAGTTCTCTGATATTGTTGAGTTCATTGAAAAACAGGTTAAGATGGCTTCTGATCCTGTGTTTGGAGATTTCCAAGACAAGCATGGCACAGGTAAATTCAAAGGTCAAACCCGCAAAACCTTTGCAAGAAATAGTTTTGCCACTGACATTGCTGCTTCTGCTGCAGTTACGAAGTCTAGCAATGCTTCATCACATCAAAGATTTTGTCCTGCATCTAAGTCTAATGGAAACCGTTTGTTTTGTACAAATCAGCATCCGTTGGAAAGGTGTTTTGCGTTGAAGAAAAGGACTCAACGAGACAAAATTGAATTCCTGAAAGCTAAAGGAATTTTTCGGTTGTTTAAAGACTGGACATCTCAGTAAGGAATGTGAGAATCGTCTGAATTGTGACATTTGTGGAGAAACACACCCCACAATCCTGCACATATATCACAAGGAGGTAACTGTAAAAGAGACAGAGGAAAAGCGCAAGGTAGTGTCTGCTCAAATTTGTGGTCACACAGGGGCTGGGAACGAGAGGAGTCTGATGTCAATCATACCAGTCCAAGTCAAAGTTGTTAAAGGTAACAAAGTGATGCGGACATATGCTTTTCTGGACCCGGGAAGTTCCGCAACCTTTTGTTCAGAACATTTGAGGAATGAGCTGAATTTGAGTGGAAAGAAGGTTAATATTCTTCTTCGCACAATGGGTCAGGAACAGTCTGTGTCCTGCAGTGTTATTGATGGACTGGAAATCAGTGGTATAAACACCAAACATTTCTTCCCACTTCCTGTTGTCTACACGCAGCAAAAGATGCCTGTTAACTCTGAGAACATCATTACTCAGGAGGAGTTATCCAAGTGGTCATACTTAGACAAGGTAAAGATACCGTACATTCAAGCAGGTGTAGATTTACTGATTGGAACTAATGCAGCTAATGTGATGGAACCATACGAAATAATAAACAGTCATGGTAATGGGCCATTTGCCATTAAAACCCTATTGGGATGGGTTGTTAATGGGACTGTGGAGGGAAACAGTGACCGTAAGAATGAAGCTGAGCATTCTGCTGTTACTGTCAACAGAATTTCTGTTGTTAAACTGGAAGAGTTGCTTAACAATCAGTTCAATCATGATTTCAGTGAAAGGACTGCTGATGAAAGAGAAATGTCAAGGGAAGATATTCGGTTTATGAGCATAATGAACAGTACAGTCTTGCTGCAGGATGGACATTACAGTCTAAGATTACCATTCAAGACTGACGATGTCACACTATTTGACAACCTCTGTGTTGCTAAGCAACGATTGCATGGTCTGAAAAGGAAACTGGAAAGAAACCAGGTGTTTCATGAGAAGTATTCTGATTTTCTTACTGATGTTGTACACAAGGGCTATGCTGAGAAGGTACCAGATCATCAACTTGATCGTGTGGATGGCAAAGTTTGGTACATTCCTCATCACGGGGTGTTTCATCCTAAGAAGGGATCATTGAGAGTTGTGTTCGACTGTGGAGCAACATATAAGGGAACAGCACTTAATAGTCATTTGTTGCAAGGCCCTAATCTTACCAATTCTTTGGTAGGTGTATTGCTGAAATTTAGGCAAGAATCAGTAGCCTTCATGGCGGACATTGAAGCAATGTTCCACCAAGTTAAGGTGGCTGAGGAGGATGTAGACTTTCTTCGTTTCTTGTGGTGGTCTGGTGGAGAATTGACTAAAGAACCCATTACATTCAGGATGACAGTTCATCTTTTTGGAGCAGTGTCTTCTCCAAGCTGTGCATGCTACACCTTAAAACAAACAGCAAAGGACAACGAAGCTGATTTTCCATCAGAAGTGATTGAAACAATCAACAACAACTTCTATGTGGATGATTGTTTGAAGAGCGTCTCCTCTGAGGAAGTGGCCATCTCTATGGTTAAAAATCTTACCTCTCTCTGTCAGAAAGGAGGTTTCCGTTTGGCAAAGTGGATCAGCAATAGTCGCAAGGTGTTGCAGTCAGTTTCTGAGGAAAACCGAGCCAAGGATATACAGCAGCTGGATTTGCATCGAGACAAGTTGCCTGTTGAAAGAGCTTTAGGTCTCCAGTGGAGTGTGGAAGCTGATACCTTTCAATTCAAGATTTCCTTGAAAAATCAACCTTGCACAAGACGAGGCATTCTATCTGTGGTAAGCTCTGTCTATGATCCTTTGGGTTTTCTTGCTCCGCTTGTTCTGCCTGCTAAAGTGCTTTTACAGGAGTTGTGCAGACAGACTTGGGGCTGGGATGATATTATACCATCAGTCCTCCAGAAGCAATGGAACCATTGGATTTTCGAGTTGGACAAAGTTGCAAAGTTCCAGGTGAACAGATGTTTTAAACCCATGGATTTTGGACTGCCCACTCATGCTTGTTTACATCATTTTTCTGATGCTTGCGAAACTGGTTATGGCACAGTTTCTTATCTGAAGATACTGAACAGTGAAAACACGGTACATGTGGCTTTCTTGCTGGGTAAGTCCAGAGTAACACCATTGAAACCTGTGACCATACCTCGTTTGGAACTTACAGCGGCTGTCTTGGCAGTCAAGATTGACATTATGCTGAAGAAGGAGTTGCAACTTCCATTGGAAGATACGGTCTTTTGGACTGATAGCACAACTGTCCTCAATTACATTAAAAACGAGGACAAACGGTTTCATACATTCGTCGCTAATAGGGTGTCTTCTATAAGAGACACAACGCAACCTCTACAGTGGAGATATGTATCCACTAAAGAAAATCCTGCAGATGATGCATCTCGTGGTTTGAAAGTGGAATATTTTTTGAGCAATAAGCGATGGATTGATGGTCCTAGTTTTCTCTGGAAGCCGAGTGATATACAGTTTCCCAAAAGTGATTTGACTTTGACTGATGATGACCCAGAAGTAAAAAAGGATTTAAAGGTAAATGCTGTGGTCTTGCAGAATGGACAAAATGCCACAAGTCAACTTCTCCATTACTTCTCAGAATGGAAACGTCTGAAAGTTGCAGTTGCCTGGGTTTTGAAACTGCGGAAACTTCTGTTGGAGCTGAGTCGTAAACTAAAGGAGTTGTCTTTGGAGCAGATTGACAGTGTTGCTTTAAATGCAAAACGACAGGAATTTAAAGCATCTCTGGGCAGACAAAGTTTGACTGTAGAGGATCTGTATAAGGCAGAGATTGGTATAATTCGTTTCAGTCAACAGGAACAATTTCAGGAGGAAATTGCTGAGCTCAAGGAGGGAAGTACTGCTGTTAAAAGAAACAGTTCTGTCTATAGTTTGGATCCTATGTTGCATGATGGACTGCTGTTAGTGGGAGGAAGACTTGGTAAGTCAGCTATGCCAAGTGAAAGGAAACATCCCATCTTGTTATCGAAGGATCAGCATGTGTCACATCTCATACTTCGAGACATTCATGAACAATTGGGTCATGGTGGCAGAAATCAAATGGTTTCCAAGCTCCGGTGCAAGTACTGGATTACAAATGCCAACTCTGTTGCAAGAAAGATCATCTCCAAGTGTGTCATCTGTAGACGTTATAAGGGAAAGTTTGGTGAACAAGATGGCAGACCTTCCAGTCGAAAGGATCACCCCTGATTTTCCACCTTTTACTAATGTAGGAGTGGATTTTTTTTTGGCCCCATCGAAGTGAAAAGGGGGCGGAGTAAAGTGAAACGCTATGGAGTGATTTTTACTTGTATGGCAAGTAGAGCTGTCCATTTGGAAATGGCATACTCACTCGATACGGATTCGTGCATCAATGCCTTGCGTAGATTTGTCTGTCGTCGTGGACAGGTCTCTCACATGAGGTCTGATAATGGGACGAATTCCATCGGTACTGAGCGGGAGCTAAGAGAGGCACTCATTGTAATAAACAATGAAAAGATTCAAAGGGCCTTACTGCAGAAGGGAGTTCATTGGAATTTTAATCCTCCTTCAAATCCTCATTATGGAGGAGTATGGAAACGTATAATTCGAATGGTGAAACAAATTCTTTGTGCAGTCCTTCGACAACAAACACTGGATGATGAAGCACTGCAAACTGTCTTGTGTGAAGCAGAAGCAATTTTGAACGATCGACCCATCTCTAAACTGTCCAATGATCCTAATGATTTGGAAGCTCTTACACCAAATCACCTTCTGCTTATGAAAGGAAATCCTGCGTTGCCGCCTGGTTTATTTGAAAGGTCTGATTTGTATGCCAAAAGGAGATGGAGACAAGTGCAATACATTTCGGATCTCTTCTGGAAAAGATGGGTACGTGAATATCTACCCTTGTTGCAAGAGCGACAAAAATGGAACAAAGAACATAGAAATATTACCCTTGGAGACATCGTGATTATTGCTGATTCTACAGCACCACGTGGCTCATGGCTTCTTGGAAGAGTTGTGGAGACTTACCCAGACAATAGAGGTTTAGTTCGTTCAGTAAAAGTTCGAACCAAATATAACAACTTGGAACGTCCAATTAATAAGCTTTGTCTTCTATTAGAAGCAACAGCCTAAATATGGCATACTGTAGTCTAATAGGTGTTGGAAATTTACTGTCTTGTGTTATATACCCTTGGTACAAAGTTTGAATTGGTATGTTAGGCTCCATTTTGTATTAATGCGTAATTGTTATGTCATTATGCCATAATCAATTAAGGGGCCGGTGTGTTGGAGCCATTTATTGTAAAGTTTTACTTGGCCACTGGGTGGCACTGTGACACAGTATAATTGTAACACCGGTGTAAGAGCCAGGTGTGCGTTGGTAATTGGGAAGCACACAGTTTTTGAACGCACGGCAGAGTAGCGTGCAAGATGAACTAGGATCTTATGCTGTGTCTTCAAGGTATGGACTTGGATTGTACATGTTAATGAACAAGGAACACTCATAGCAAGTTGTTTTGGAACAATTGTTATTGGAGCACAAATAAAGAAAGATATTTGTTTAGCATCTATTTCCGTTTGCACGGACTCTGTTTGTACGCGTTCTAGAACTTGCTCACTCATATTATCAACGGCAGCGGCTTATTGGAAAGCCGTTGTCAGGCGTGAAGGAGTTGTCACAACTCTCTCTCTCTCTCTCTCTCTACAGCTCTGTACCTACATACATATAATGCGTCCCCCGCGTACGCCCATAGAGCTACTGTACTTGATTGTTTGGGGTCCCAGACACCATATGATGTAGTTTTACTAAAACTTGTATTTTCCGTTTCAAATGTTTCAAACCTTTTCTGACCTAACTGCAACACAGCAGACATATAATTGAAGGTTTAGCCGTCTGTTTTACCATTTCTGGCCCCAATAAAAACATGTTGCTGAATACAAATCCAAACAGACAAGTACTTACAGTCTGAGAACCAAAAAGGTAATCTTATTGTTAAACATTCAAAGCCTATTATTCATTTTTATTGTGCAAGTAAAATGTCTTATATTTTAAGTATTTTGGGGCTATTAATAAAGGAAATGGTCTCTCGGTGAATTTCGTCACAGGCTTGCCAAATATGACGTTAGTTCATGTTTCCTGGTGTGAGGGTGTTGAGGGTAAAGTAAACGTGAATATAGTGCCGTAGTTTGAGTACGTACTCAGTGTGACAGTGAGTCAGGGACCAGACACACATCAACCATGTTGCAGCTGAAATGGGTACGGTATGGTTTTTGTATTTATGTAACGCTTATGTATTCTCTTTGTAATGAGGTTTATTGTCAACTTTTTATTGCATTTACACATGTAATTAATATGCCTTGACCTACATATATAAATATAAATACATGTTTTGCAGTTTGAAAACCTTTTCTCTTGGTCGCAGACATATAAAAGCTAAAAGTCTGATAAACATAGTATTGCACTTTCTCTGTCGTATATGTTGATAAATATGTGAAATTAACTGACATGCTTTTTTATTATTATAATTTTTTGCAACCTCTAACTAAATTCAGTCAAAGATTAAATGAGGTGCATTTGCTTGATCTCCGTTATGTGACTTCTCTCACGGTGTGTCTGTATGCAGTTATTCTCCGTTGTATATCTTCTCTCGCGGTGCTCTGTGTGTGAGGCTTATGTGGTCAGACGGTCCGGCAAGGCAGAATCATCGGAGTCTTTCTCAGGATGTAGGTTTATACTTCTTTAATACCAGAATGTTTTTATTCTAGAATTTGTGTGCTTAATGTATAAATTATTATACAATTGTAAATTTAAACTGTATGCAATGAATATATAACAAACATGACTACAGTGGTTGCAGAGCAAAATTTACAACTTCGAACCACTTATTGTATGGGTTTAATAAATCTAAATGTACATTCAGTATGCTAATTAAAAACGTACATATGAAGAAATAAATAACATTTGGTGTTCAGTGACATTATAAGGACTCTATCGTAATATGTTTTCATCTAGAAAAATCTGTTTTATTGTACATGCAGTGGACCCCTCTAGGGGTAACATAACATGGCCAAGAATGTTATACAGAGTTACTACAGCTGCTACCAAAAGTAACTATATGTACTGCATTAGGCTGTTTCTGTGGGCTGCTATTCATAAGTGGTCTGCCATATTGGATACACAGATCAAGAATGAACTATGAAGTGGCAGAAACTGAGTGTCAGTGTAAAGTCCAAGACCATTGGCTGTATTGGGGCATTTACTAAACCGTAAAACTTAAATACAAACTTACTGAGTACACCTTAAATTTGATAGAAATTAATAGAAAATGTGATCGACAGTGATTATATCTTTGTAATATTTTGTAGAGTGGATTGTGATTGGTCTTTTCTTAGTTGCGCCACCATTTGTAGTGCTGAAAAATAATTCGCATTTTGAACTTTTTAGAATGAAGCCTTTCGATTAATCAGTAAAATAAGTTCTTTCATAAAGACTTCCAAATTTACTACAAAAAAAAGAAAAGCACAGAAGCCCCAGAATTCTTGTTTGATGTATGACTGTGTAATTTATAATGAGGAACAAAAAATGAAAGTCTTTTCAAGTACTGTTATGACCTCATTTTAATCACAAACTGTTGCATGAATGTTATGAAAAATGTTAAGCATAATTGTTTAATACCTTGTTTCTTCCTAGATTTAACACTTTTTTTAAATTTGGTGTATGCACATATTGTTACAAAATTTACTGATTAAATGTTTACTAGTTAATGTGCATTCAGATAATAACAATATTTGTTATATGTGATAATAAAAATATTAGAAATTTAGTTCGAAAGGTCTTGAAATTTATTAAATGTACATTTATGATGGCGTTTTAAATACATGCATGTAATAACTTTATGTCTCCAGACCATGTGAAATTATAGAGGTTTCACATTAGTTTGATTTGAGTTGGTTTTTCTGTGTATCTTGGACGACAGCACTGTGTATTTGGTCCATTTATGTACATAAGGCCAATTCAACTGATGTCATTCTAAACATGTCAAGACTGTTTCTGCAACCTAATTTATATAATTTAGTCGAGCTTGGACAAAAGAAGAGCATTTGACCTTGCTTGAGCCATCATTCAATGATTCATTGTTCATGCTAGAATTTAATATCATTATATAATTTGTTCGTTTAAATGTTCCAGTATAAATGCATTCACATTAATTTTTTTTTTGTTTGTTAGTTTTTTGTTATTTAATTCAGTGATCATGTCAGTTCACATAGATTGGTAGTAGTAATGTGCAAGGAACATTTAACGAAATGTTTCACTTTCTGTTGCTCTCTCAGCTGGTGATCGAAAGTGAAAGAAATATTTGCTTTGCTCTACCCTAAGTCAATATTGAGATATGCAGAGAACATTTTAGATCCTTTACCCATGTCTGAAATTTTACAGGCGGGAATAATTGAACTGCATGCATGTGTCTTAAGCTTCAGGGCAGAGCACACACGAATGTTTGCACAAGCATAACAAGCTTTGTATTTTGGTGATGTGTGTTTTTAGATTTAAAATATCTCTTTAATCTGTATGTTCTATGTTTCTTCTCTCTTTCTTAAACTTTATCCGGTCCCCGAAGTTCTCTCTGACCACCCTTTTAAAAGCCTGTCAGGTTCCTGCAAAAACAGGTGCTTTGAACTAGTGGAAAGTGAACCCCCAAACTGTCGCTGTGACAACCTGTGTAAAACATACAATACTTGTTGCTCAGACTTTGATGAGCACTGCCTGAAAACAGGTAAGACCTATCTACATTTGTTTTTCCTTTCATTTTGGAGATACTCAAAGTCTGAGGCTTTATGATGTAAAATGAATTAAAAGTATTTAAGATTTTGCACTGTTAGGTCACTAATGAAATTGTGATATTGATGTCTCATTTGAACAGATGTTCACAGTTACACAGTGCTCTTTGGAACATTCTCAAATCATGCTGATAACATGTATTAGGTTTTCCACAAACTTGAGGCGTACCAAATACTAAGAAATTTTAAAAGTCTTGTTTTATCAAATTCATGATTCTCAAATTAATGTAGCATTTTTTTCTTTTTGAACCCACTGTACATTTTGTCTTTGTCTAAATGACAGACGTCCCTCAAATTGCTTGTGCCAGGCTGCTGTAACAGTTTCCTTTAATTTCGCATTGCTTTGGTTTTGTCTACAAGAAATGTTGTTTAATTTTTTGTGCCCTTAGTGGGGGGCTTTGAGTGCAGTAAAGAGCGCTGTGGTGAAACTCATAATGAACAGCATGCCTGTCACTGCTCAGAGGACTGCATTGCCAAAGGAGACTGCTGTACCAACTACAGGTCTCTCTGCAAAGGTAGGAGGCTTTCAGAGTGTTTCTACAAACTTGCGTTCCATTTTAATGTAATTCGCAGAATGTTTAGCAGAAATAGTTTAATGTGGTGGAGTACTCTTTTTGATTCAAAAGTGCCAATCACCCATAGCTGTTATTTTTGATCCAGACTGTGCATCATGGATACAGTATTTTAATAATTTCCCATCAAGTTCTTAAGACTTTTTTGCCAAACCACTACAGTTATAAAAAGGTGGGGTTTGGCATGTTTGTGTGTAACTGTAGAGCAAGAGCACTGTATTGCCTCAACATCAGACGTGTTTGCATGTGTATGAATGTCACCTTGTGCTTTATTGACTGACTTCCTCCCTGTATTAGGTGATGTTCCCTGGTTGCAGGAAGAGTGTGAAGAGATTAAAAACCACGAGTGTCCAGCCGGGTGAGAGACATCACTGAATGGGCTCCCCATCCATCCCACCTTTTATATTCACCACTAAGTCCACAACACTTATATCTTAGGGCACAGCTGTACTTAACATACTAGAAGATAGGGAATTGTTTTTTTTTTTTAATGCTGTGAAGTGCTGAATGATGGCAAACACTGTGGAGTTAAAAGATGGATATTGGGCTTCTGTGTGATCAAACACCTATCTGGGAGGACTGGGTGGTTTGCATAACAGTTCATGTTAATGCATGCACATTAAGTGTGACTTTTTTAGCCTAATCATATGAATGGTGCCTATGGAAGGCTTGAAGGCTGTTATAAAAAGAACAGTCAAGGTAAAGACTTCCCTGTCCGCTACAAATGAGGACAAATTTTAGCAACAAATATTAATTTCATTTTATTTGTAATTGGTGTACTAATCTTTCTTTCTATGTATAGGTTTGTTTGGCCGCCTGTCATCATGCTGTCTGTTGATGGCTTTCGTGCATCTTACATGAAAAGAGGAAGCATGGTGATCCCCAATATCGAGAAACTCAGTAAGACTTATGTCTTGTAATAAAAAATAAAAATAAAAAAAACTGGCCAACAGTCTACAGCAGTTTATTTTGCAATTGAGTTTGCCTGTGGTAAACATAGGATCTCAGACAAAGTAAACTTTGGGCACATTCTTGTTCAGAGAACATGTTCATGTATTCCATGTGTGCTAAATTACCTCATTTATTGTACTAAACTGATGCCTTTGACTGGTTCTAATAGACTTATTTTCTCATTTCTCTTGTAGGATCATGTGGAACACATGCACCATACATGAGACCTGTGTACCCCACCAAAACCTACCCAAATTTGTATACAATTACAACAGTATGTATTAAGTTGGTGTACTTTGTGTTACATTTTTGCTTATAAGTGTAAATACCCCTTGCAGAATCTGCTAGATGTTTATCTTTAAAAAAAGAAAAATGAGGGGGGAAAATGCATTTTGTTTTTTGTTGCAGTTTTTCTTGTAGGATTCAAATTCTACAAGGGGGATGTTCATTTAGGACTTAGGATGAAACTTAGGATAAGCACTTGTATATGATAATATTATTTCTGTTGCCTCTTAAACTGTTTGCTTTGAACATATTTCTTTTGTTTTTTCTTTGCTTTAAGGGGCTTTATCCTGAGTCGCATGGAATTGTGGGTAACTCCATGCATGATCCTGGCTTTGATGCCAACTTTAACATTCGAGGGAAAGAAAAGCTAAACCATCGATGGTGGGGAGGACAACCTGTGAGTTGCCCTTCCATACCTTTTTTAAGGGAAAGTTCATCCAAAAATGAAATTGTGTCATGTACTCACCTTCCATAAAGGGCTGCCTCATAATAGTTGACTAAACATTAGTCAACAGAAGAGGCTTGGTCGACTACATTTTCATTAGTTGGTTAGTTGCAGAAAAAAAAAACTCCAAGATTTGATAAAGTGACGCAGTCAGTAGCCGAATGCTTGTTAATACTTCTGGTCTCGCTAATAATTATGTCCGGAAGAAAATGGGGGTAAAGGATGACCTCCAAAAGGTTGCCAAACTTTGCAGGTAAACATTGGTCTATCGTTCATCGACAATGAACATGTTTTATCATCAAAAACATGTTAGTGAGTAGTAGCCTAATGTTAGCTATGGCTGCTCATTTTAACATTAAGGTTAACTTCGATAAATGTGCACTATTAGATTAGGCACTTATCTAAGTTTGCGTGCGGAGTGTGGAAGTTAAATCATACTGAAATAATATGAGAAAACGAGATCAGAATTCAGAGGAAAATAAACGTATTGATATAGTTATATTCTAATTCCACATTGTAGGTGTTTCAGTTTGTTTTATACATTTTATTACATTTTATATATATTTATTATATATATATATATATATATATATATATATATATAAACAAAAATAAATCTGCATACAGTTGATAAAGAAAGAAACCTATACGTACATGCTTATGTATTTCTCTTTGCTGTTTTTTTTCTGATGCATTCATAATCATATCTTTTTCAGGTGTCTCTATATCTCATTTTATGTGTGCGCTTAAGTGCTTAATTTATGTTTTAATTTCTTATTATTATGGTTTAGTATTTCTCTAAAATGTAGAACAATGTTACAAATAACATTCTTTCTCAGCCCTTAAAATCAAACCATTTTTCGCTGGATATACTTAAAGAGTAATTAAAAATAATATCATAAACTGTGATTCGTTGACTAAGGCTTAAATGAACGAACTACTAGTCCGATAGGAAAAATCCTTTTGTCAGTGGCAGCCCTAGTTCTATAAGAACAATAAAAAACAATCTATAGAACTTATTTTGGACCCATATAATTTATTTGTGTGACAAACAGGCTGAAATGTAAAGTTTTTTTCTGCATCATGGTAGAAAAATAAATAATATTTTTTTCAAGCAACATACAGTATAATTTGCAATATTTAATTATATATTAGATGTTTTACCAGAGTGTCTTTATATATATATATATGTGTGTGGGTGTGTGTGTGTGATGTGTGTGTATATATATATATAATATATATATATAGAGAGAGAGAGATTTCCTTCTGACCATGTACCTTTTTCCAGGGATAATAGACTTTGTACACACGAACTGTGAGGCAGTGCTCTCTGGTATTCTTGACATCAACTCTAGCTTTGAATTTGAAATATACTCAAACTTCAACTGTAAAAGGTCAATCCAGTGATACTCATGTACATATATATAGACTAATTTGAGCCATATTCATGTCACCATTTTAAACTGTGAACCATTTTCTTGGCAAGAGATAAGAGATTATAACTAGTACCTCAGTGGCACAGTATTTTGAAACTGCAAGAGTTTTTAGCTCTTGTGCAAGCTACATGAAAACAAAGGGGACATCTCCAACACATCTGTCAACTATTAACCCAACAGCTGGAGCCAATTTTCAGTTTTCACTGAACTTTATTTCTTCTGGCTGATTCTATACCCCACTGACTGAGCTGTGACAGTAAATGAAGCCATCATAGATGGAACTTCGTCTCTGCAGTTTTGCCAAAACACTTGTGAAAATTACCCAACACATAGAACGATTGACTCTCATTTGTGAATTGTGATCCCTACAATTTGTTTAGTTCAGTAATATGATATATAAAGTGAGAGAGAGACTGTTTTCTTATGTATATGACTTTTTTCCACAGAAGACACATGTTTTGTTTGATAACTTATATTCTTTCCATTTCTAGATCTGGATAACAGCAGTGAAACAGGGAATAAAGGCTGGTACATTTTTCTGGCCAGTGTAAGTCAACATGATCCAAAGTCAAATGCAAACAATGTCTTTTTCAAGGTCATATTTAACTTAATTCTGTAACATGGTTAATCAAATAACTTGTCTGTACCGTTTATGTTATGGACATGAGCGGTACCTCAAATTGTATGGTTTGTTGAGGAGAGGTGTGCCATTTCATGATTTTAGCCCGGTGGATGTTTAAATGTATGAAAAAAATCCCATAAACTTATAATGAATGAGAACTTATATCTAGGGACCATAATGTCATGGAGACTTGGGAGGTGGGCATGTGTGCCAGTAAAACAAACTCCCACAACACCCTAGAAACCACAAAGCAATGACATGTGAAGTTTTGCACAGGCAAAAGAACATGAAAATCTAATTATACAGCTGAAAAAAGTACTTCAAGCCTAAATTGCAAGTTAATGGCAAGATTTCATCAAACGGAGGAAATCACATGAATTTTTTTGTTCTGATGTTCTCTCTGGCAAGTCCTGGACTTGCCTGGGACTGAAACACAAAGGTCCCCTCATCTGCACTCAGATGAGGGCCTTCAGACTGCATTTCTTTTTCACTTGGACTTAGACAGAGACGGCTTGCACTGTTTTGCTAGTAATTTGTGAGAAAAGGTCCTATGTACAAGCAAGGCGCTTGTCAACTGCATACCAAATTCAGCACCTTTAGAGCTACTTCCTTTGGCCTCAAACCTTGAGGAAATTAAATTTGCCATTCTTATCTGAGCCCATAGGTTGAGGAGGCCTGAACTTAGTGCATACATTTACCTAATGTTGATACAACTGAACAGGAGGTCAGGAACAGTGGAGGTGGTAGTGGAGAAAGGGTTTCCTGTAGAGATTGATTGAGATAATCTTTCTTGCTCCCTAGTCTCTCGATACCCTACATAAACACTCAAAGACTCTTAACCACATACATACGTACATATGTACTCTGCAGGCCTTAAACTTACAGGATTGCCTAATTGTACTGCCCTACTGACACCCTTTTCAGAAAATGTCAGCTATATACACTTTGCTATATATTTCAGCTATATACATAGTATATATGTGTATGTACCAGTTCTAATGTGTGGTGCATTAACAGTGTCATTCCATTGGAAAGGAGAGTTCTGACCATGTTGCAGTGGCTTCACCTTCCGGATGCGGAGAGGTCTGTATGTAATAAACACCCCCAAAATGCCTTGTGAACATTCATTATTGTTTGAACAATTCATTTAAAAAGTTCAGAATGACCGTAAACTTCCTCTCATTATTTTTTTTACTCCACAAAATTCAGAGCTCTGTATTTTATAGTGAATGTGACATGAAACATTGCCTACAGAAAAATATTGCTCCATGTATTTATTTTTTTAGGTTCATGGAGTTATCTTAATTGTCATGTTATTAGTTTTTATTTGCTTTAAGGTTAGACTTTGCCTTATAGTAACTTTGACCTTACAGCAGTACTGTCACTGTGTGTTGTTTTTTGTAGATTTTTTTTTTCTTTTTGGTTAAAATGTAACAGGTGTCTGTGTGTTTGCAGGCCATATGTTTATGCAATGCATTCTGAACAGCTGGATTCCTATGGCCACAAACTAGGACCCCACAGCACTGAGGTAAGCAGAGTCTGCAGGAAACATTCTAATAGTTTAGAAGACCAGCTGACTGGCCTTGTCTCACCTGCTTCAGTCACATACATACTCACATAAACATATATGGTCATGCTGCAAATGTAACAGTAATGCAAACAAAATCTCAGCCCAAATACAGACTCACTGCAAAAACTGCTTACATTCACTTTCCATAGTGTGTGAATTCAAATTTGCTTCAAGCTAATTTGAAGACTGTTGATGTTGCTGGTGTATCTTTGACATTGAGCATTACACAGATGTTGTTTCATTCTACAGCTTGACAGTGCACTGAAGGACATTGATAAGGTGATTGGACAGCTAATGAATGGCCTGAAACAGATGAAACTGCACCGTTGTGTCAATATCATCTTGGTTGGAGACCATGGTACCACATTTAGAAATCCTTGTTTGGGGTTTATATGGGTGATACAATTTTATTTGTAGATCAATTGTAAATATTTTATATATTTTTTCTTATTCAGGCATGGAGGAAGCTCATTGTGACCACACAGAGTTCCTGAGCACTTATATGTCCAACACTGAGGACATCATCCTAATTCCTGGGTCACTGGGAAGAATCCGAGCCCGAAATCCAAACAACTCTAAATGTTAGTAATTAAAAGCAGAATGAGAGTTCTGGCCTGCCCTGGCCTAGTTGTATCAGAAATCACAAGATTTTGTTAACAGGAAATACAGTATTGCTATGCGTTTGTAAATATATTCTTAGTGTTCAAACAACCTGGGTTGATTTTTTGTACTAATTTTGTTACATTTCAAGTTTTTTTTAAGTCAACATGAAACCAAATTTACATTTGGTTACACAATCAGCACACAATCAGCATTAGTCCTTAGAAAAACGAAAATTTTCATGAAAATGCAATACTTCATGTGCCTAAAGAACTTTCCCTTTTTGGCTGATGTGTGGGCTGGGTTAATTAAATGTCACATTACAAGAGAAAAATGTGTTGAGAGCATGTGACTTAGTGAGGACATTAGAATAGAGTACAGTGCACTATATATAGAAATTAATTTGTTTTAAAAGTATCAGGCATCAAAACAATTGAAATTAATTTTTTTTTTCTCTCTAGATGATGCAAAAGCAATTGTAGCAAACCTTACGGTGAGTGACTTTCTCTAAAATACTTTATAATAGTATACTTTTGTAAATTTACATTATACTTTACCAAGCCTTTTTATAAGAAAACACTTTCTGTTTGTCAAAATTAAGAGAGACTCCATACTTAACGTGATGACCTACACCTGTGGTTACTCTTGTCACTACACCTCTGTGAACTTGAGCAGAACTGACTTCATACATTCAAAGTCAAAAGTTAGATAAAACTCTTTGCAAAAAATAGTTCCCAAAAACAAAGTTAGTTCTGAGTAAAGTCTAACATTATTTATGTGACTTTAGTCTCAAATAGTCTCTAAATATATTTTGGGACTACTGTATATTGATTAATTAAATGGTTTAATTTAAAATGTACTCTGGTAATTTCAGTACAGAATGCACTGTTCTTCTTCACCAAACATGAAGCTTGGTTCTCCTACAGTGTAAAAAGCCAGACCAGCACTTCAAACCATACTTAAAGCAACATCTTCCCAAACGTTTGCATTATGCCAACAACCACAGAATTGAGGAGGTTCACTTGATGGTTGAGAGGAAACGGCACATAGCACGGTAAATTTCCTATCACATAATTACATTTCAGTCTTCATGGTTAAAATGTCCAAATGTATCACATTTCTTGATTGATAGAGATGCCTAAACCTACTATGCAAAAATAATTTTCTTAAAGAGTGCTTTTGTTTTATTTTCTAATAAAAATATCTAAACATCCATAAAACAAGATAAACATTAGTTAACACATTAGGAATCATGAAAAAAAAACAATGAACACAATTTTTTACGGCATTGATTAATCAAGTTTAATGTTCATTTAAATAAATAATAATGTTCATTGTTATTTCATATTAGTTAATAATACATTCACTAATATTAAGTTAAAAAGATATTAATGTGGAAATGAAATGAACCTGGATTGATATTGTTCATTGCTACACACAGTTCATGATACCTAATGCATTAACCTTATTGTAAACTGTTACCATTTTGTCTTATTTTAAGCATGCACCTCACTAAATGTTATTAGATTTCTGCTTAAGAAAAAAATGTGCCTAATTCAAGATATATTCTTTGAAAATAAGTATTAAGAACAGTTTTGTCTGTGATTTAGATTTGTCTTGTTTTAAGGTTATTCAGATATTTTGCTGTTGAAAAACAATACAAACCCCAAAACACCAAAAAACCCATACAAAATATAACAAAGGGAAATATTATTTTTTACATAACTTAAAATTAATGTCCATATTTTTAAAATATTTATTTTTACAGAGTACTATGTTACGCAATGGAAGTACCTTTTCCTTAGATGCTTCTAATGACACCGTAGTCCCTAATATGCTCGTTTGATACTGAAATGGGAAGCTATAAACTCTATAAACAAAAAAAAAAGAAAAACGATGAGGTCACTGTAATAGCTATTGGCTATTGGCCACCATAGATGTGGATGCAGAAACAGAGAGGCAGGTCCAGAAACGGTTCCTCACAGCAGGGTTGAGACAACCTCCTCTGTTTGGTTTGGCTGACGGTAGAGCCCCAAATGAAAGCAAGCATTGAGGCAGACTGGTGGAGATATAGTCCTGTCTAATCGGTGGTTCCAAAGTCATGAAGTGAAATACTTTATAGCTTGGGCAGTCTTACCTAGCCTGTAGGTCTTTGCATGAAGCAGAACATTAAATTAACTAGTCAGGTTTTAAGAAATGAAATAAAATATTTATGAGCAGTCTCTCATTTGTTATTTGAAGATGCTGCATGGGACGAACACTTATTACTGGAATCCCTGGATTTACTGTAGTGTATTCGTTCCACTGAGTAAAAATGAGTTTACAGCCGGGTGATTACTGAGATTTTGTGTACTTAAGTCATTTGGCTCTGCCACATAGCTTCACCCAGCATGTTCAGTGACTTTTAAATACTGATTTATTCTAAGGAATTTAAACACTGGACTTTTATGTTTAGTATTTAAGCATGTCATCTACAAATACTAACTTGTCGTTAACAAGTCATTGCTCTAATAAATAAATATTTGAGACAAATTCTTATGTAGGATTGGGAAGAAAACAAGGTTTAATATTTATATAGTTGAAAAATTGCTCCATGTCTCCCCCGAATGTTTTTCTTTGAGATGAAGAACCCGCAGTTACCTAATGGTGTTGTGTCTCTCTGATACAGGAAGGTCTATGAATCAAAAAGGAATCATGGGAAATGTGGGTTTGCTGGTGATCACGGATATGACAATAAAATCAACAGCATGCAGGTTTGTTGTTTGAATTTTCATGTGTGGTGAGAAAATATTTATTTTTTCATTCTGTAGTAATCCTGATTATAGCATTAATTTTGAGTTTCAGAGCAAAAGCACTTATCTCTATTCATAGTTTTGCATAATGTAAACTCCCCAAAATATAGAAAATACGCCAAGTTAACCACCATAGAAAAACTTGAACTTTACAGTCGCTTGACATCTTTGCAAAATGTAAAGTATAGTTGTAAATAAATGAAATTTGAGCAGGACAGGCTATAAGGGATTTGGTTCAATAATAAATACAAAAACGCATACAGCACCATGCTGCTTCATTTATTACCCATAATGATCTTATTTCTGCTTGCACACTATTTCTTTATATTAATCAATGAATTAATGCATTAGTGGCGTAGAGGGTAAAGTGTGCATGTGACCCCTACTGTCAAGCATCAGGGATCAGTTAGGTATGATATGAATTGATTAAATGCAGATGATGTAATATAAATGTAATTAAAATTAAAATAAATTCCTTTCTATTTCGAAAATAAAAAAGTTTCCCAAAGGTTAAGAGCTTGAAAATAAAAAATACCGACAACAAATATGTAAAAGTTGTTCAATACCATAACAATGCATACTTGGAAACTCTAATAACTTGATTGTTTAATGCTTAACAGTGTGCACATAAGATCTTTTGCCTCCATGTTTCCCAGATCTTCTTGGCTTGAAGCCTGCCCCTAATAACGGTACCCATGGTAGCCTTAACCAGCTCTTGAGGGCCCCTGTACACATACCCAGCATGCCTGAAGAAGTGTCCAAGCCAAACCATGCAGGACCAGTCACAGCTCTTAATGATGACCTGGGCTGCACCTGTGAAGACAAGGTCAGCGATAGAGTATTTTCAGATCGTAATAAATCTTCTTACATGTCTATTAGAAAATGTTTACTCTGAACACTTATAATAATAATAATAGGTTTGCTAAGGTGAAAATTGCTGCTATTACCGTTGTTCATACTTAAATAATATTTAGTTTTGATGTGTAACTCAACACTTTTAATTTTATCTGGCAGACAATAAAACAAGATAATAACTACTCAAACAGTTTCACTGAAGTAGGGACCCACATCTTATTTTGGGGCCACCTGGGAACCACTCAGCAGTGTGCTAGCAACCATCTAGAGCACCGGTGCAATCACATAGCAACCATGGGCAAGCACTACTTTCTTGAGAAATTATATTGTGCACCATTTTATGATTGCAGTTTTAATGAAGAGGTGGATGACTAGATTCTAAAGTATTTACTGTTACATCTTACATAATATCACAGTTCAATTTTAATTGACAACCCCTCATAAAATCTCAAAGTCTTTGCTTCATGTGCATGTACACATGATTTTATCAGTTATCACTGTTGCATGCTTTAATGTCTGTATTTTTTCCCCCTCGAGTCCTGCTCACAAATGAAAGTCGGAATGCCATTGCTTTTCTCTAGAAATGCCTAAATCAGGGGTTTTCAAAGTGTTCTCGGAGCCTCCCCCGCACTGCAAATGGAGTACTCTACAATTCATAGTTATAGGAATTGCCAACTGGAGGGCAAAACAAAGCTGTCCTCCAATGAATGGCATTCATTTTTACCAAGTTTGTACTAGGAACTAATGTGGTTAGACAGTGATATTAAAAGACAAAACTCAGTATATACCTCATTGATGATGTGAACTATATGCAGGTGTAGGAAACTTTTTCCTCGTCGAAGCAGAAACCAGGAGACGTTGGGATATCTTTCATACAGAAGTCACTCTTTATTGAGGACTCTTTATTGAGGCTGTGCGTCGCTGCAGTCATCCAAGTCTGACTATAGCTCAGCAAAGTAGAGTTTATATACATTTTAAGGGGGCGGGATTCATTCAGTAGAGGTGGCGACAATCTAAACAACGCATGCAAATGCAATACAGGAATCAGCCCGTTACCGGAATTTCTCCAGCCCTGATCTCATCAGCATAACAGTGTCATTCAAATGCATAGGTGCTAATCCAATCAGCATAACTACTCAAAGACTGGGGCAGAGGCACCAAGAGCCATTACAAACAAAAGGTGACTTTCTCAGTAATTTGGTTAATTTGACTAACAATAAGAGAAACCGGAACAGGCAGGAACCTCTTGCTACACTTTGTTTAAGATAATCATTTGTCTGATGTAATTTACCTTAAATGCTAAATACAATGTACTTCACCTTAGTTTTTCATGTGATGCTATGTCAGAATATAGTATCAGCATATTTTAAACAGATTCTTAAATTTGTAATCCCACAATTCCCACTTTGAGAGTTCTAATAACTCTCACAAAATACAAATTTAGACACTTAAAAGTTCATTCTTGTAACCTGTGATCGTTACAGGCACTTGCTCAGTGTTGATTGTCTGTAGTGACGAACGGCATGTTGACACAGAAGCAAACATGCAGCTAGGGTCCGTGAAGTTCTTACGGGTAATAGTCTTTTCTGGTTGGAACTGTCATTTCCTCGTGATGGGCGTGGGTCATTTGTTGAATGAAACACTTCATACTGTGGACGCATAGATAGTACACCAGTAGGAAAAACAACAGCAGAATTGCTATTTCCTTGATCCACAGCCAGGGTTTACCTAACAGGTTTCCGAACCATGAAGACTTATCTTCAGTCATCTGGTGTAATTTTGCTGAAAGATCAAGAATGTCAATCTTGATCATGTTGAATGATGACTGAAGTTCCCGTATGTGATTCTCTGCGTTGTGTATTTAATTTTTCTTCCGTGACAGTTGGCTTGGTAGGGGGTCTAGTTGTCTTTCAGAGGTGGTGGCTTCATACACAAGTGATGAGGTCGGTGTGTATGGGTCTCGGGACAGCCATCAAGTGGTATCTGCACAGAGTAAGAAAGAAAACAAAAGACGACAGAGCAATATTTGTTGTAAAAGACTGCAAACACTAGGGTTGTATCCTTTGTTCGATCTGAGTCTGCTATTGTTGTTCCTTCTTTCCCTATTTCTTAATTCCTGCGACACCTAAAGAAACAGTGAGGTAAGGATGGACTAGTGGATGGGGAAGGCCTATGAGGGAGTCTTCACCACAGGGTTGGCCCCCGAAGCCTGTTGCATTTGGTTCTTCCCTGGGCTCCTCACTGGTCCGTGTGTCCTATCCTATCCCTGGGATGATTGTGTGTCCCCCTTCTGGTGGAGTCTGCCAACACGATTCAACTCTCTCTCTGGCACTTTGTACTGCCTTTGTGAGGTTTTCACAGTAAGTGATCAGGGCATCTGAGGCAATGTGTACATCAGCATTTCTAAGATCAATCACACCTGGCATCTGCATTGGGCGTCCAGTAATAATCTCATGAGGGCTCAGTCCTACTGATCTGTTAGGTGATGCTCTCATACTACACAGTACCGCTGTCAGTGCTTCGACCCACGGTACTCCTTCCTGATGCATTTTGCTTAGCCTGGTTTTGATTGTTCTGTTTGCTCGTTCAACCTGTCCTGATGCTTGTGGCCTGTATGGGCAGTGAAGATTCCACTTAATCTTCAACATTTTAGACACTTCCTTGACTACCTGTCCTGTGAAGTGTGTATCTTGGTCTGAGTCAATGCAATCTGGTAATCCACATCTGGGAATGAAATCAGTGACAAGACATTTAGCAGTATGTGCAGCTGTAGCACGCCCTGTTGGATAAGCTTCTATCCATCTTGAGAACTTGTCTATTACTACCAAAACATCAGTTTTTCCCTTACAAGGAGGCAACGATATGTAATCAACCTGCAGGTGACGAAATGGTCCTGGTGGAGCTGGGGTATGTGTTGCTGCTGTAGCTGCTGCTGGCACATCATTATTTTTCTGACATGTAACACATCTCTTGACTGTTTCGGTGGCTACATTTCTGAATTTTGGATTCCACCATTGATTTGAGAACCTGTGATTCATCGTTGCTGGACCACTGTGACACACATTGTGTATTTGTTGAGACAAATATGGCAGCAGTGATTCGGGAGCGACATACACTCTACCTTTGGTCCAGCAGCCGGATGAATCCACTGTGACTCCTTTGTCTAACCATGTCCATGCTTCATATAGAGGAACGTCTTTGTACAGATCAATAATTGATTCAGGAGGCAGAATTGTCTTCTGTGCTGTACTACCTGAACACACTTGTACAGTTGCATAGGAACAAGCCTGTTTAGAAGCTACATCAGCAAGAGCATTACCTTTAGCTTCCATAGTATTAGTTGTGAGATGTGCTTTCACTTTGATCACCACTAATTTCTTTGGAAGTTTAGGGCAAGCAGAATCTTTCACTAATTCAGCATGCTTAATGGGGGATCCAGCTTAAGTTAGAAACTGTCTACTTTGCCAAATGACACTGAAATCATGAACCACCCCAAAAGCATACCTAGTGTGGTATATCAGTGTAGATATTTGCAACTAATCCTGAAGCTAGCGTGCCTGCTCTAGTTAAGGCTACTTAGTTCTGCAGCTTGAGCTGAAAAATGATCTGGAAGATGGCCTGAAGCTACAACTTCAGTGGTGGAAGTTACTGCATAACCTGCTCGTGTTACCCTCAATGACTTGAGCTGAGCCATCAACAAACAACTCAAATTCTGCATTCTCTATGGGAGTTTCTGTTATTTCACTCGTAGCTGCGTATGTGAGCGTAACACAATCGTGAGTCATTTCACCTTCATCCTCTAACACAACTTCAGTCATTGCAGACATCATACATGAGGATGGGTTTGTGACTGGCGCACGCTGTAAAACAATATTCAGGGCTGTGAGGGTTGCTAACCAATTTCCCCAACGAGAGGAGGTGACAGAAGTGACTTTTGCTTGATTCATTAGTGCGGACACTGCATGAGGGCATCTTACGTTTACAGTCTGTCTGTTAGCCCATTTTTTTTAGGAATTACTGTAATTACTGCACCTGTATCAAGCAAAAAGTCAATCTCTTTCTCTTGTATGCTACCTTTCACAAAAATTATTTTGTCATTATGATGGATTACAGGGGAAATTAAGCACTCTCAGTCCTAACAGTTAACACCTGAGCAAGTTGCTCCAACAGTTCGGTGAAGTGGGGAGGGGCTGCTTCAAAGTAGTAAGTAGACTGAGTAGGAGCTGAGTAAAGCTGTTCATTTCTCCTAATGTCTTCTTGCTTTTCCTACACTCTTTCATCCAGTGTCCAGGTTTACCACAGTAATGACAACTGCCCTCCCTCTTAGGACTTTTACGTTTCTGTCGGTTCTCTGTGTTGACCTGAAAGGATACTGCTGCAATCTTTACTCTGGCTTTAACATCAGAGTCTCTTTCCCATGTAGCTAACCTGTCCAAGTTGTTTTGCAAACTTCCAGTGGACCATGTTAGATCTAAGAACGGCAAAGCAGATATGTACTCTGATAAAAGATCATCAAACCATGCTCGAACTAGTGGTCCTTTATGATACAGTACCTTCTCTGGAGTGTCAGCTATTCCACTGTATGCTGCAGCTGACTGACAAAACCTTTCAGTGTATTCACTCACAGTTTCTTCTTTCCTTTGCACACAGTTAGTGATTCTGGACCAGTCTATATTGGGTCCCATGATATTCTTTAGAATATTCAAAACACCTTCTCTCAAATCGCCTTTACTTGCATGTTGTAGTTCAGAAGTAACAGCAGACTCAAAACTGTTGAATTCAGATTCAGTTAGAATTTGTGACATCAGCTGTGTGACTTCTGCTAACGACATGTCGTAGAGACGCATTTTGCTGATCAATGCTCTTCTAAATTCAGAAAAATTTGTGCGTGCTGAGGGTAAGCTCTGGGAGAGTCTCTCTATATCTTTAGGTTCTAGTGCTTTGGCAACAGCTTGTACTTGGACAACAAAAGAGTTGGGAGGAACACTTTCAATTCCCTCAAATCCATGAGATCTTCTCGTAGCACCACATACCTTCATTGAATCTACAGGCACATCAGTTACTGATTGGATGGCTACATCTGTTTCAAAGAAAGCTTGTAAGTCAGGATAATTGTTATCAGGCTGACTAACTTCTTCCACATCAGTTTTTTTTCTGCAGCTTTGTTGCGGTTCATTTTCTTAGTCAAAAGAGGATACTCTAGCACGGAGCTCTTTGTTCTGTTCCTCTAGCTTTAAGTTACGCTGAGACTGTTGTGTAGCTAGCGCTAAACCAAATTCTCTGTGGCAGCAGATAATGCCTTTCACATTGTTCTTGCGTATACATACTCCTAGTACCTTTTTACACTCATCAACAGATCAAGTCTTGTCAGGATGGATCTCATATTTCTGAGTTAGTTCTTGTCTAACTTTCTCAGTGACTATTAGGTTCATTTGCACTCCTAACAGTGATTTGAATTCGCTATCTGACCACAAAGGAGTCGCAAGACCACTTTTTTCAGTTGTGGGGATCAGTCTAGCATTCTTTCTAAACATTACGAGTTTCTTTGTTACCACACAATCAAAACACTAAAACTTCTCTGATCAACAGAGGGTACACTTGTTAACACATCAACTATTGTTAACCTTCCTTGGCAAAGCAGAGGATAACACAAATTATTAGCACTTTACGCTAAACTTCCCTGCTTAACTTCACTTCTTCTCTGCCGAAACAGAGGGTAACACATATTAACACGTAATGTTAATCTTCCCTGTCTTAACAGAGGATAACCAATTCTTCCCTGTCGAAACAGAGGATAACCTTCATCTCTAAAATAAATTTTTTAGAGGATAACTTAGTTAACCAAACCCTACAGCTGTCTGTTAACTCTTCTCTGACAGCACAGAGGATAACACATTTGTACTGGTCTTAAAGGTTCTTTTTGGATAGAGTGACACTCACCAACCCTTGGTTGTACAGAAAGATTCAGTCTGGAACGAAGTCAGATCTTTGTTGAGCTTGAAGTTTCAATCTGGACTCGTTCAACCTGTCCTGATGCTTGTGGCCTGTATGGGCAGTGAAGATTCCACTTAATCTTCAACATTTTAGACACTTCCTTGACTACCTGTCCTGTGAAGTGAGTCAATGCAATCTGGTAATCCCCATCTGGGAATGAAATCAGTGACAAGACATTGAGCTGAACCATCAACAAACAACTCAAATTCTGCATTCTCTATGGGAGTTTCTGTTATTTCACTCGTAGCTGCGTATGTGAGCGTAACACAATCGTGAGTCATTTCACCTTCATCCTCTAACACAACTTCAGTCATTGCAGACATCATACATGAGGATGGATTTGTGACTGGCGCACGCTGTAAAACAATGTTCGGGGCTGTGAGGGTTGTTAACCAATTTCCCCAGGTGACAGAAGTGACTTTTGCTTGATTCATTAGTGCGGACACTGCATGAGGGCATCTTACGTTTACAGTCTGTCTGTTAGCCAATTTTTTTAGGAATTCCTGTAATTACTGCACCTGTATCAACAAAAAGTCAATCTCTTTGTCTTGTATGCTACCTTTCACAAAAATTATTTTGTCATTGTGATGGATTACAGGGGAAATTAAGCACTCACAGCCCTAACAGTTAAAACCTGAGCAAGCTGCTCCAACAGTTCGGTGAAGTGGGGAGGGGCTGCTTCAAAGTAGTAAGTAGACTGAGTAGGAGCTGAGTGAAGCTGTTCATTTACCATAATGTCTTCTTGCTTTTCTTACACTCTTTCATCCAGTGTCCAGGTTTACCACAGTAATGACAACTGCCCTCCCTCTTAGGACTTTTACGTTTCTGTCTGTTCTCTGTGTTGACCTGAAAGGATACTGCTGCAATTTTTACTCTGGCTTTAACATCAGAGTCTCTTTCCCATGTAGCTAACCTGTAATAACACTTAATACATTAAACCATGTTATGCATTTTTCATGTTAAGTGTTTTAGAATGTCCCATTTTTTTAGTGATTTTTTTTTATTGATAATACTGCAGCAGGTGCAGTTTGTTTACATATCACATAATCATCAATGAACTGACTTTAACTTGAAAAATGACTGCTTACAGTGGCAAACTATTTTCCTGTTAGCCACTGTAAAGCTGCTCTGACGCTATCTTTATTGTATAAAGCACTATACAAACAAATGATTGATTTATTTATTATTATAATAGCGATAATTATCTATAATATATATATATATATATTCCATGTCTGTCCGAATACTGGATTATGATGGGCTGGCAGGTATGCAGTAAAAACAGTTTAAAGGCACAGGTGTTTCAAGTCAGTTTAATCACCGTCTATATTAATGCGCTTGCTCTAATGGATGGACACACTAACCAAACAGCATCACTGCAAGCGCGCACCCACACACACACAGAGAGAGAGAGAGAGAGATCGCTGATTGTGCTGAACACACACACATAAACTTGTTGTCTACAACTGTTAAAAAAAAAAAAAAAAAAAAAAAAAATTCGGAAATCTACTGTAAAAAAAAACGGCAGCTGTGGTTGCCAGAATTATACCGTAAAAAATACAGTAGCAATGTTTTAGGTTTTATGATTTTAACTTAAATTTACAGTTAAATACCGTAATTTCATTAAATGATATAATGTTAATATACCAACCTAATAAAGTACTGAAATCTGTTTTGTACCTTAGTAATACACTGATAACCACCAAAAGCAGGTGGTGAG